>CALNHX010001893.1:0-200813 GCA_940337035.1 Agriotes lineatus | reverse complement strand
TCTACATGACATTCCGCGACACCTTAAAATTATGTTGTGCATTTTACAAGCACTCCTCTTGTCGAGGAGCAACAGTTAATCATTTATAGACCGCTGACTATATTTATAGCCATTGTGCACTCTCCAGTTGCATAACTTGCGCAAACGTATTAACGAACTTTAAGACTACTCAATAAATTCAATTTTTGTTCTTTTTGTTTCATATTCAAAGCAATTCAAACTTGTCAAGTAGCATTCGTAGGTGTTACTAATGCGCTTTTATATACTATTTAGGCTCTACATGACATTCCGCGACACCTTCGAATTATTTTGTGCATTTTACAAACACTCCTCTTGTCGAGGAGCAACAGTTTATCATTTATAGACCGCTGACTATATTTATAGCCATTGTGCACTCTCCAGTTGCATAACTTGCGCAAACGTATTAACGAACTTTAAGACTACTCAATAAATTCAATTTTTGTTCTTTTTGTTTCATATTCAAAGCAATTCAAACTTGTCAAGTAGCATTCGTAGGTGTTACTAATGCGCTTTTATATACTATTTAGGCTCTACATGACATTCCGCGACACCTTAGAATTATGTTGTGCATTTTACAAACACTCCTCTTATCTAGGAGCAACAGTTAATCATTTATAGACCGCTGACTATATTTATAGCCATTGTGCACTCTCCAGTTGCATAACTTGCGCAAACGTATTAACGAACTTTTAGACTACTCAACAAATACAATTTTTGTTGTTTTTGTTTCATATTCAAAGCAATTCAAACGTGTCAAGTAGCATTCGTAGGTGTTACTAATGCGCTTTTATATACTATTTAGGCTCTACATGACATTCCGCGACACCTTAGAATTATGTTGTGCATTTTACAAGCACTCCTCTTGTCTAGGAGCAACAGTTAATCATTTATAGACCGCTGACTATATTTATAGCCATTGTGCACTCTCCAGTTGCATAACTTGCGCAAACGTATTAACGAACTTTTAGACTACTCAACAAATAAAATTTTTGTTCTTTTTGTTTCATATTCAAAGCAATTCAAACTTGTCAAGTAGCATTCGTAGGTGTTACTAATGCGCTTTTATATACTATTTAGGCTCTACATGACATTCCGCGACACCTTAGAATTATGTTGTGCATTTTACAAGCACTCCTCTTGTCTAGGAGCAACAGTTAATCATTTATAGACCGCTGACTATATTTATAGCCATTGTGCACTCTCCAGTTGCATAACTTGCGCAAACGTATTAACGAACTTTTAGACTACTCAACAAATACAATTTTTGTTGTTTTTGTTTCATATTCAAAGCAATTCAAACGTGTCAAGTAGCATTCGTAGGTGTTACTAATGCGTTTTATATACTATTTAGGCTCTACATGACATTCCGCGACACCTTAGAATTATGTTGTGCATTTTACAAGCACTTCTCTTGTCGAGGAGCAACAGTTAATCATTTATAGACCGCTGACTATATTTATAGCCATTGTGCACTCTCCAGTTGCATAACTTGCGCAAACGTATTAACGAACTTTTAGACTACTCAACAAATACAATTTTTGTCCTTTTTGTTTCATATTCAAAGCAATTCAAAAGTGTCAAGTAGCATTCGTAGCTGTTACTAATGCGTTTTTATATACTATTTAGGCTCTACATGACATTCCGCGACACCTTAAAATTATGTTGTGCATTTTACAAGCACTCCTCTTGTCTAGGAGCAACAGTTAATCATTTATAGACCGCTGACTATATTTATAGCCATTGTGCACTCTCCAGTTGCATAACTTGCGCAAACGTATTAACGAACTTTTAGACTACTCAACAAATACAATTTTTGTTGTTTTTGTTTCATATTCAAAGCAATTCAAACGTGTCAAGTAGCATTCGTAGGTGTTACTAATGCGTTTTATATACTATTTAGGCTCTACATGACATTCCGCGACACCTTAGAATTATGTTGTGCATTTTACAAGCACTTCTCTTGTCGAGGAGCAACAGTTAATCATTTATAGACCGCTGACTATATTTATAGCCATTGTGCACTCTCCAGTTGCATAACTTGCGCAAACGTATTAACGAACTTTTAGACTACTCAACAAATACAATTTTTGTCCTTTTTGTTTCATATTCAAAGCAATTCAAATTTGTCAAGTAGCATTCGTAGCTGTTACTAATGCGTTTTTATATACTATTTAGGCTCTACATGACATTCCGCGACACCTTAAAATTATGTTGTGCATTTTACAAGCACTCCTCTTGTCGAGGAGCAACAGTTAATCATTTATAGACCGCTCACTATATTTATAGCCATTGTGCACTCTCCAGTTGCATAACTTGCGCAAACGTATTAACGAACTTTTAGACTACTCAACAAATACAATTTTTGTTCTTTTTGTTTCATATTCAAAGCAATTCAAACTTGTCAAGTAGCATTCGTAGGTGTTACTAATGCGCCTTTATATACTATTTAGGCTCTACATGACATTCCGCGACACCTTAGAATTATGTTGTGCATTTTACAAGCACTCCTCTTGTCGAGGAGCAACAGTTAATCATTTATAGACCGCTGACTATATTTATAGCCTTTGTGCACTCTCCAGTTGCATAACTTGCGCAAACGTATTAACGAACTTTTAGACTACTCAACAAATAAAATTTTTGTTCTGTTTGTTTCATATTCAAAGCAATTCAAACTTGTCAAGTAGCATTCGTAGGTGTTACTAATGCGCTTTTATATACTATTTAGGCTCTACATGACATTCCGCGACACCTTAGAATTATGTTGTGCATTTTACAAGCACTCCTCTTGTCGAGGAGCAACAGTTCATCATTTATAGACCGCTGACTATATTTATAGCCATTGTGCACTCTCCAGTTGCATAACTTGCGCAAACGTATTAACGAACTTTTCGACTACTCAACAAATACAATCTTTGTTTTTTTTTGTTTCATATTCAAAGCAATTCAAACGTGTCAAGTAGCATTCGTAGGTGTTACTAATGCGCTTTTATATACTATTTAGGCTCTACATGACATTCCGCGACACCTTCGAATTATTTTGTGCATTTTACAAACACTCCTCTTGTCGAGGAGCAACAGTTTATCATTTATAGACCGCTGACTATATTTATAGCCATTGTGCACTCTCCAGTTGCATAACTTGCGCAAACGTATTAACGAACTTTAAGACTACTCAACAAATTCAATTTTTGTTCTTTTTGTTTTATATTCAAAGCAATTCAAACTTGTCAAGTAGCATTCGTAGGTGTTATTAATGCGCTTTTATATACTATTTAGGCTCTACATGACATTCCGCGACACCTTAGAATTATGTTGTGCATTTTACAAGCACTCCTCTTGTCTAGGAGCAACAGTTAATCATTTATAGACCGCTGACTATATTTATAGCCATTGTGCACTCTCCAGTTGCATAACTTGCGCAAACGTATTAACGAACTTTTAGACTACTCAACAAATACAATTTTTGTTGTTTTTGTTTCATATTCAAAGCAATTCAAACGTGTCAAGTAGCATTCGTAGGTGTTACTAATGCGCTTTTATATACTATTTAGGCTCTACATGACATTCCGCGACACCTTAGAATTATGTTGTGCATTTTACAAGCACTTCTCTTGTCGAGGAGCAACAGTTAATCATTTATAGACCGCTGACTATATTTATAGCCATTGTGCACTCTCCAGTTGCATAACTTGCGCAAACGTATTAACGAACTTTTAGACTACTCAACAAATACAATTTTTGTTCTTTTTGTTTCATATTCAAAGAAATTCAAAAGTGTCAAGTAGCATTCGTAGCTGTTACTAATGCGTTCTTATATACTATTTAGGCTCTACATGACATTCCGCGACACCTTAAAATTATGTTGTGCATTTTACAAGCACTCCTCTTGTCGAGGAGCAACAGTTAATCATTTATAGACCGCTGACTATATTTATAGCCATTGTGCACTCTCCAGTTGCATAACTTGCGCAAACGTATTAACGAACTTTTAGACTACTCAACAAATACAATTTTTGTTCTTTTTGTTACATATTCAAAGCAATTAAGTCGTGTCAAATAGCATTCGTAGGTGTTACTAATGCGTTTTTATATCATATTTAGGCTCTACATGACTTTTGGCGACACCTTCGAATCATTTTGTGCATCTTTACAAGCACTCCTCTTGTCGAGGAGCAACAGTTAATCATTTATAGACCGCTGACTATATTTATAGCCATTGTGCACTCTCCAGTTGCATAACTTGCGCAAACGTATTAACGAACTTTTAGACTACTCAACAAATACAATTTTTGTTCTTTTTGTTTCATATTCAAAGCAATTCAAACTTGTCAAGTAGCATTCGTAGGTGTTACTAATGCGCTTTTATATACTATTTAGGCTCTACATGACATTCCGCGACACCTTAGAATTATGTTGTGCATTTTACAAGCACTCCTCTTGTCGAGGAGCAACAGTTAATCATTTATAGACCGCTGACTATATTTATAGCCATTGTGCACTCTCCAGTTGCATAACTTGCGCAAACGTATTAACGAACTTTTAGACTACTCAACAAATAAAATTTATGTTCTTTTTGTTTCATATTCAAAGCAATTCAAACTTGTCAAGTAGCATTCGTAGGTGTTACTAATGCGCTTTTATATACTATTTAGGCTCTACATGACATTCCGCGACACCTTAGAATTATGTTGTGCATTTTACAAGCACTCCTCTTGTCGAGGAGCAACAGTTCATCATTTATAGACCGCTGACTATATTTATAGCCATTGTGCACTCTCCAGTTGCATAACTTGCGCAAACGTATTAACGAACTTTTAGACTACTCAACAAATACAATTTTTGTTTTTTTTTGTTTCATATTCAAAGCAATTCAAACTTGTCAAGTAGCATTCGTAGGTGTTACTAATGCGCTTTTATATACTATTTAGGCTCTACATGACATTCCGCGACACCTTAGAATTATGCTGTGCATTTTACAAGCACTCCTCTTGTCTAGAAGCAACAGTTAATCATTTATAGACCGCTGACTATATTTATAGCCATTGTGCACTCTCCAGTTGCATAACTTGCGCAAACGTATTAACGAACTTTTAGACTACTCAACAAATACAATTTTTGTTCTTTTTGTTTCATATTCAAAGCAATTCAAACTTGTCAAGTAGCATTCGTAGGTGTTACTAATGCGCTTTTATATACTATTTAGGCTCTACATGACATTGCGCGACACCTTAGAATTATGTTGTGCATTTTACAAGCACTCCTCTTGTCGAGGAGCAACAGTTCATCATTTATAGACCGCTGACTATATTTATAGCCATTGTGCACTCTCCAGTTGCATAACTTGCGCAAACGTATTAACGAACTTTTAGACTACTCAACAAATACAATTTTTGTTTTTTTTTGTTTCATATTCAAAGCAATTCAAACTTGTCAAGTAGCATTCGTAGGTGTTACTAATGCGCTTTTATATACTATTTAGGCTCTACATGACATTCCGCGACACCTTCGAATTATTTTGTGCATTTTACAAACACTCCTCTTGTCGAGGAGCAACAGTTTATCATTTATAGACCGCTGACTATATTTATAGCCATTGTGCACTCTCCAGTTGCATAACTTGCGCAAACGTATTAACGAACTTGAAGACTACTCAACAAATTCAATTTTTGTTCTTTTTGTTTCATATTCAAAGCAATTCAAACTTGTCAAGTAGCATTCGTAGGTGTTACTAATGCGCTTTTATATACTATTTAGGCTCTACATGACATTCCGCGACACCTTAGAATTATGTTGTGCATTTTACAAGCACTCCTCTTGTCTAGGAGCAACAGTTAATCATTTATAGACCGCTGACTATATTTATAGCCATTGTGCACTCTCCAGTTGAATAACTTGCGCAAACGTATTAACGAACTTTTAGACTACTCAACAAATACAATTTTTGTTGTTTTTGTTTCATATTCAAAGCAATTCAAACGTGTCAAGTAGCATTCGTAGGTGTTACTAATGCGCTTTTATATACTATTTAGGCTCTACATGACATTCCGCGACACCTTAGAATTATGTTGTGCATTTTACAAGCACTTCTCTTGTCGAGGAGCAACAGTTAATCATTTATAGACCGCTGACTATATTTATAGCCATTGTGCACTCTCCAGTTGCATAACTTGCGCAAACGTATTAACGAACTTTTAGACTACTCAACAAATACAATTTTTGTTCTTTTTGTTTCATATTCAAAGCAATTCAAAAGTGTCAAGTAGCATTCGTAGCTGTTACTAATGCGTTTTTATATACTATTTAGGCTCTACATGACATTCCGCGACACCTTAAAATTATGTTGTGCATTTTACAAGCACTCCTCTTGTCGAGGAGCAACAGTTAATCATTTATAGACCGCTGACTATATTTATAGCCATTGTGCACTCTCCAGTTGCATAACTTGCGCAAACGTATTAACGAACTTTTAGACTACTCAACAAATACAATTTTTGTTCTTTTTGTTTCATATTCAAAGCAATTAAGTCGTGTCAAATAGCATTCGTAGGTGTTACTAATGCGTTTTTATATACTATTTAGGCTCTACATGACTTTTGGCGACACCTTCGAATCATTTTGTGCATCTTTACAAGCACTCCTCTTGTCGAGGAGCAACAGTTAATCATTTATAGACCGCTGACTATATTTATAGCCATTGTGCACTCTCCAGTTGCATAACTTGCGCAAACGTATTAACGAACTTTTAGACTACTCAACAAATACAATTTTTGTTCTTTTTGTTTCATATTCAAAGCAATTAAGTCGTGTCAAATAGCATTCGTAGGTGTTACTAATGCGTTTTTATATAATATTTAGGCTCTATATGACTTTTGGCGACACCTTCGAATTATTTTGTGCATCTTTACAAGCACTCCTCTTGTCGAGGAGCAACAGTTAATCATTTATAGACCGCTGACTATATTTATAGCCATTGTGCACTCTCCAGTTGCATAACTTGCGCAAACGTATTAACGAACTTTTAGACTACTCAACAAATACAATTTTTGTTCTTTTTGTTTCATATTCAAAGGAATTCAAACTTGTCAAGTAGCATTCGTAGGTGTTACTAATGCGCTTTTATATACTATTTAGGCTCTACATGACATTCCGCGACACCTTAGAATTATGTTGTGCATTTTACAAGCACTCCTCTTGTCGAGGAGCAACAGTTAATCATTTATAGACCGCTGACTATATTTATAGCCATTGTGCACTCTCCAGTTGCATAACTTGCGCAAACGTATTAACGAACTTTTAGACTACTCAACAAATACAATTTTTGTTTTTTTTTGTTTCATATTCAAAGCAATTCAAACTTGTCAAGTAGCATTCGTAGGTGTTACTAATGCGCTTTTATATACTATTTAGGCTCTACATGACATTCCGCGACACCTTAGAATTATGTTGTGCATTTTACAAGCACTCCTCTTGTCTAGAAGCAACTGTTAATCATTTATAGACCGCTGACTATATTTATAGCCATTGTGCACTCTCCAGTTGCATAACTTGCGCAAACGTATTAACGAACTTTTAGACTACTCAACAAATACAATTTTTGTTCTTTTTGTTTCATATTCAAAGCAATTCAAACTTGTCAAGTAGCATTCGTAGGTGTTACTAATGCGCTTTTATATACTATTTAGGCTCTACATGACATTCCGCGACACCTTAGAATTATGTTGTGCATTTTACAAGCACTCCGCTTGTCGAGGAGCAACAGTTAATCATTTATAGACCGCTGACTATATTTATAGCCATTGTGCACTCTCCAGTTGCATAACTTGCGCAAACGTATTAACGAACTTTTAGACTACTCAACAAATACAATTTTTGTTTTTTTTGTTTCATATTCAAAGCAATTCAAACTTGTCAAGTAGCATTCGTAGGTGTTACTAATGCGCTTTTATATACTATTTAGGCTCTATATGACATTCCGCGACACCTTAGAATTATGTTGTGCATTTTACAAGCACTCCTCTTGTCTAGAAGCAACAGTTAATCATTTATAGACCGCTGACTATATTTATAGCCATTGTGCACTCTCCAGTTGCATAACTTGCGCAAACGTATTAACGAACTTTTAGACTACTCAACAAATACAATTTTTGTTTTTTTTGTTTCATATTCAAAGCAATTCAAACTTGTCAAGTAGCATTCGTAGGTGTTACTAATGCGCTTTTATATACTATTTAGGCTCTACATGACATTCCGCGACACCTTAGAATTATGTTGTGCATTTTACAAGCACTCCTCTTGTCTAGGAGCAACAGTTAATCATTTATAGACCGCTGACTATATTTATAGCCATTGTGCACTCTCCAGTTGCATAACTTGCGCAAACGTATTAACGAACTTTTAGACTACTCAACAAATACAATTTTTGTTCTTTTTGTTTCATATTCAAAGCAATTCAAACTTGTCAAGTAGCATTCGTAGGTGTTACTAATGCGCTTTTATATACTATTTAGGCTCTACATGACATTCCGCGACACCTTAGAATTATGTTGTGCATTTTACAAGCACTCCTCTTGTCGAGGAGCAACAGTTCATCATTTATAGACCGCTGACTATATTTATAGCCATTGTACACTCTCCAGTTGCATAACTTGCGCAAACGTATTAACGAACTTTTAGACTACTCAACAAATACAATTTTTGTTTTTTTTTGTTTCATATTCAAAGCAATTCAAACTTGTCAAGTAGCATTCGTAGGTGTTACTAATGCGCTTTTATATACTATTTAGGCTCTACATGACATTCCGCGACACCTTCGAATTATTTTGTGCATTTTACAAACACTCCTCTTGTCGAGGAGCAACAGTTTATCATTTATAGACCGCTGACTATATTTATAGCCATTGTGCACTCTCCAGTTGCATAACTTGCGCAAACGTATTAACGAACTTTAAGACTACTCAATAAATTCAATTTTTGTTCTTTTTGTTTCATATTCAAAGCAATTCAAACTTGTCAAGTAGCATTCGTAGGTGTTACTAATGCGCTTTTATATACTATTTAGGCTCTACATGACATTCCGCGACACCTTAGAATTATGTTGTGCATTTTACAAGCACTCCTCTTGTCTAGGAGCAACAGTTAATCATTTATAGACCGCTGACTATATTTATAGCCATTGTGCACTCTCCAGTTGCATAACTTGCGCAAACGTATTAACGAACTTTTAGACTACTCAACAAATACAATTTTTGTTGTTTTTGTTTCATATTCAAAGCAATTCAAACGTGTCAAGTAGCATTCGTAGGTGTTACTAATGCGTTTTATATACTATTTAGGCTCTACATGACATTCCGCGACACCTTAGAATTATGTTGTGCATTTTACAAGCACTTCTCTTGTCGAGGAGCAACAGTTAATCATTTATAGACCGCTGACTATATTTATAGCCATTGTGCACTCTCCAGTTGCATAACTTGCGCAAACGTATTAACGAACTTTTAGACTACTCAACAAATACAATTTTTGTTCTTTTTGTTTCATATTCAAAGCAATTCAAAAGTGTCAAGTAGCATTCGTAGCTGTTACTAATGCGTTTTTATATACTATTTAGGCTCTACATGACATTCCGCGACACCTTAAAATTATGTTGTGCATTTTACAAGCACTCCTCTTGTCGAGGAGCAACAGTTAATCATTTATAGACCGCTGACTATATTTATAGCCATTGTGCACTCTCCAGTTGCATAACTTGAGCAAACGTATTAACGAACTTTTAGACTACTCAACAAATACAATTTTTGTTCTTTTTGTTTCATATTCAAAGCAATTAAGTCGTGTCAAATAGCATTCGTAGGTGTTACTAATGCGTTTTTATATAATATTTAGGCTCTACATGACTTTTGGCGACACCTTCGAATCATTTTGTGCATCTTTACAAGCACTCCTCTTGTCGAGGAGCAACAGTTAATCATTTATAGACCGCTGACTATATTTATAGCCATTGTGCACTCTCCAGTTGCATAACTTGCGCAAACGTATTAACGAACTTTTAGACTACTCAATAAATACAATTTTTGTTCTTTTTGTTTCATATTCAAAGCAATTAAGTCGTGTCAAATAGCATTCGTAGGTGTTACTAATGCGTTTTTATATAATATTTAGGCTCTACATGACTTTTGGCGACACCTGCGAATCATTTTGTGCATCTTTACAAGCACTCTTCTTGTCGAGGAGCAACAGTTAATCATTTATAGACCGCTGACTATATTTATAGCCATTGTGCACTCTCCAGTTGCATAACTTGCGCAAACGTATTAACGAACTTTTAGACTACTCAACAAATACAATTTTTGTTTTTTTTTGTTTCATATTCAAAGCAATTCAAACTTGTCAAGTAGCATTCGTAGGTGTTACTAATGCGCTTTTATATACTATTTAGGCTCTATATGACATTCCGCGACACCTTAGAATTATGTTGTGCATTTTACAAGCACTCCTCTTGTCTAGAAGCAACAGTTAATCATTTATAGACCGCTGACTATATTTATAGCCATTGTGCACTCTCCAGTTGCATAACTTGCGCAAACGTATTAACGAACTTTTAGACTACTCAACAAATACAATTTTTGTTCTTTTTGTTTCATATTCAAAGCAATTCAAACTTGTCAAGTAGCATTCGTAGGTGTTACTAATGCGCTTTTATATACTATTTAGGCTCTACATGACATTCCGCGACACCTTAGAATTATGTTGTGCATTTTACAAGCACTCCTCTTGTCTAGGAGCAACAGTTAATCATTTATAGACCGCTGACTATATTTATAGCCATTGTGCACTCTCCAGTTGCATAACTTGCGCAAACGTATTAACGAACTTTTAGACTACTCAACAAATACAATTTTTGTTCTTTTTGTTTCATATTCAAAGCAATTCAAACTTGTCAAGTAGCATTCGTAGGTGTTACTAATGCGCTTTTATATACTATTTAGGCTCTACATGACATTCCGCGACACCTTAGAATTATGTTGTGCATTTTACAAGCACTCCTCTTGTCGAGGAGCAACAGTTCATCATTTATAGACCGCTGACTATATTTATAGCCATTGTACACTCTCCAGTTGCATAACTTGCGCAAACGTATTAACGAACTTTTAGACTACTCAACAAATACAATTTTTGTTTTTTTTTGTTTCATATTCAAAGCAATTCAAACTTGTCAAGTAGCATTCGTAGGTGTTACTAATGCGCTTTTATATACTATTTAGGCTCTACATGACATTCCGCGACACCTTCGAATTATTTTGTGCATTTTACAAACACTCCTCTTGTCGAGGAGCAACAGTTTATCATTTATAGACCGCTGACTATATTTATAGCCATTGTGCACTCTCCAGTTGCATAACTTGCGCAAACGTATTAACGAACTTTAAGACTACTCAATAAATTCAATTTTTGTTCTTTTTGTTTCATATTCAAAGCAATTCAAACTTGTCAAGTAGCATTCGTAGGTGTTACTAATGCGCTTTTATATACTATTTAGGCTCTACATGACATTCCGCGACACCTTAGAATTATGTTGTGCATTTTACAAGCACTCCTTTTGTCTAGGAGCAACAGTTAATCATTTATAGACCGCTGACTATATTTATAGCCATTGTGCACTCTCCAGTTGCATAACTTGCGCAAACGTATTAACGAACTTTTAGACTACTCAACAAATACAATTTTTGTTGTTTTTGTTTCATATTCAAAGCAATTCAAACGTGTCAAGTAGCATTCGTAGGTGTTACTAATGCGTTTTATATACTATTTAGGCTCTACATGACATTCCGCGACACCTTAGAATTATGTTGTGCATTTTACAAGCACTTCTCTTGTCGAGGAGCAACAGTTAATCATTTATAGACCGCTGACTATATTTATAGCCATTGTGCACTCTCCAGTTGCATAACTTGCGCAAACGTATTAACGAACTTTTAGACTACTCAACAAATACAATTTTTGTTCTTTTTGTTTCATATTCAAAGCAATTCAAAAGTGTCAAGTAGCATTCGTAGCTGGTACTAATGCGTTTTTATATACTATTTAGGCTCTACATGACTTTTGGCGACACCTTCGAATCATTTTGTGCATCTTTACAAGCACTCCTCTTGTCGAGGAGCAACAGTTAATCATTTATAGACCGCTGACTATATTTATAGCCATTGTACACTCTCCAGTTGCATAACTTGCGCAAACGTATTAACGAACTTTTAGACTACTCAACAAATACAATTTTTGTTCTTTTTGTTTCATATTCAAAGCAATTAAGTCGTGTCAAATAGCATTCGTAGGTGTTACTAATGCGTTTTTATATAATATTTAGGCTCTACATGACTTTTGGCGACACCTTCGAATCATTTTGTGCATCTTTACAAGCACTCCTCTTGTCGAGGAGCAACAGTTAATCATTTATAGACCGCTGACTATATTTATAGCCATTGTACACTCTCCAGTTGCATAACTTGCGCAAACGTATTAACGAACTTTTAGACTACTCAATAAATACAATTTTTGTTCTTTTTGTTTCATATTCAAAGCAATTAAGTCGTGTCAAATAGCATTCGTAGGTGTTACTAATGCGTTTTTATATAATATTTAGGCTCTACATGACTTTTGGCGACACCTTCGAATCATTTTGTGCATCTTTACAAGCACTCTTCTTGTCGAGGAGCAACAGTTAATCATTTATAGACCGCTGACTATATTTATAGCCATTGTGCACTCTCCAGTTGCATAACTTGCGCAAACGTATTAACGAACTTTTAGACTACTCAACAAATACAATTTTTGTTCTTTTTGTTTCATATTCAAAGCAATTCAAACGTGTCAAGTAGCATTCGTAGGTGTTACTAATGCGCTTTTATATACTATTTAGGCTCTACATGACATTCCGCGACACCTTAAAATTATGTTGTGCATTTTACAAGCACTCCCCTTGTCGAGGAGCAACAGTTAATCATTTATAGACCGCTGACTATATTTATAGCCATTGTGCACTCTCCAGTTGCATAACTTGCGCAAACGTATTAACGAACTTTTAGACTACTCAACAAATACAATTTTTGTTCTTTTTGTTTCATATTCAAAGGAATTCAAACGTGTCAAGTAGCATTCGTAGGTGTTACTAATGCGCTTTTATATACTATTTAGGCTCTACATGACATTCCGCGACACCTTAGAATTATGTTGTGCATTTTACAAGCACTCCTCTTGTCGAGGAGCAACAGTTAATCATTTATAGACCGCTGACTATATTTATAGCCATTGTGCACTCTCCAGTTGCATAACTTGCGCAAACGTATTAACGAACTTTTAGACTACTCAACAAATACAATTTTTGTTCTTTTTGTTTCATATTCAAAGGAATTCAAACTTGTCAAGTAGCATTCGTAGGTGTTACTAATGCGCTTTGATATACTATTTAGGCTCTACATGACATTCCGCGACACCTTAGAATTATGTTGTGCATTTTACAAGCACTCCTCTTGTCGAGGAGCAACAGTTAATCATTTATAGACCGCTGACTATATTTATAGCCATTGTGCACTCTCCAGTTGCATAACATGCGCAGACGTATTAACGAACTTTTAGACTACTCAACAAATACAATTTTTGTTCTTTTTGTTTCATATTCAAAGCAATTCAAACTTGTCAAGTAGCATTCGTAGGTGTTACTAATGCGCTTTTATACAGTGTGTCCAAGATAAGGAGGGCCAGTATGGGGTTCTCGGTAATGGTAAGAGATACAAACTTGGTTAAATGGAAAGAAAGTTGCGCAATTAAAGGACTAAAAAAATGACGTTTAGAAATTCTTGATATGATTTTTCGTTTTTGAATTATCTCAAAAAAACCGAATTTTTGGATTTTATTTTTTATTTTTTTCTGGCGTTAATATTAAAGTTAGAGCAAAACTGATTAAACTTCTTTATAGCAACTTTTAGTGGACTTAATGATATCGTTATCAATTTTTTTATTAGACGTTTCGTCTTCGAGAAACCATCATTAACTTCATTTTTTTAAATACGGCCCTGGTTTTTTGATGCCAAATTTGCAAAGCCCTTGTTACTCTGAATTCAACAATGTGCCACATATTATGGTTTAATTACGTTTCGAGCTTTTTTCTGATCATTATCAGAAAATTTTTTAGATACGGACCTGCATTTCTCATAATATTGTAAAAATAAGTTCATACAGTAAGTTAGGCTATTTTACATGCCGTTAAAATATTAAAATGCACATCATAATGTCATAATTCTAATACATTAATTTAATAACCAACCAATAACTATTAACAATAAACAAAAAAGAAATGAACAAAATATAGACAGAAAGAATAACAAAACGAATATCGAAACCATTTAATAGGTATTAAATTTACAGAAGGTATTCAAAAAGGTTGCCATCATTTTCTATGCATAAATAACATCTAACTGTAGAATCTAAAACATTATTCAGCAATACTGGCGTTATACTTTGAAAGGCTTCAAGAACCAATCTTCTAAGTTCTTCTTCTATTTCAAAACGTTAAATACTTATTACATTGTTTCAAGGCTCGTTTTCTCATTCTTTCTGCCTATCTTTTGTTCATTTATTTGTTGTTTATTGTTAATAGTTATTGGTTGCTTATTAAATTAATGTATCAGAATTATGACATTATGATGTGCATTTTAATATTTTAACGGCATGTAAAAAGGCCTAACTTACTGTATGAGCTTATTTTTACAAAATTATGAGAAATGCAGGTCCGTATCTAAAAAAAATTCTGATGATGATCAGAAAAAAGCTCGAAACGTAATTAAACCATAATATGTGGCACATTGTTGAGTTCAGAGTAACAAGGGCTTTGCAAATTTGGCATCAAAAAACCAGGACCGTATTTAAAAAAATAAAGTTGATGATGGTTTCTCGAAGATGAAACGTCTAATAAAAAAATTGATAACGTAATCATTAAGTCCACTAAAAGTTGCTATAAAGAAGCTTAATCAGTTTCGCTCTAACTTTAATATTAACGCCAGAAAAAAATTAAAAAGAAAATCCAAAAATTCGGTTTTTTTGAGATAATTCAAAAACGAAAAATCATATCAAAAATTTCTAGACGTCATTTTTTTAGTCCTTTAATTGCGCAACTTTCTTCCCATTTAACCAAATTTGTATCTCTTACCATTACCGAGATCCCCATACTGGCCCTCCTTATCTTGGACACACTGTATACTATTTAGGCTCTACATGACATTCCGCGACACCTTAGAGTTATGTTGTGCATTTTACAAGCACTCCTCTTGTCGAGGAGCAACAGTTCATCATTTATAGACCGCTGACTATATTTATAGCCATTGTGCACTCTCCAGTTGCATAACTTGCGCAAACGTATTAACGAACTTTTAGACTACTCAACAAATACAATTTTTGTTTTTTTTTTTTCATATTCAAAGCAATTCAAACTTGTCAAGTAGCATTCGTAGGTGTTACTAAAGCGCTTTTATATACTATTTAGGCTCTACATGACATTCCGCGACACCTTCGAATTATTTTGTGCATTTTACAAACACTCCTCTTGTCGAGGAGCAACAGTTAATCATTTATAAACCGCTGACTATATTTATAGCCATTGTGCACTCTCCAGTTGCATAACTTGCGCAAACGTATTAACGAACTTTTAGACTACTCAACAAATACAATTTTTGTTCTTTTTGTTTCATATTCAAAGCAATTCAAACGTGTCTAGTAGCATTCGTAGGTGTTACTAATGCGCTTTTATATACTATTTAGGCTCTACATGACATTCCGCGACACCTTAAAATTATGTTGTGCATTTTACAAGCACTCCTCTTGTCGAGGAGCAACAGTTAATCATTTATAGACCGCTGACTATATTTATAGCCATTGTGCACTCTCCAGTTGCATAACTTGCGCAAACGTATTAACGAACGTTTAGACTACTCAACAAATACAATTTTTGTTCTTTTTGTTTCATATTTCAAGCAATTCAAATGTGTCAAGTAGCATTCGTACTTGTTACTAATGAGATTTTATATACTATTTAGGCTCTACATGACATTCCGCGACACCTTCGAATTATTTTGTGCATTTTACAAGCACTCCCCTTGTCGAGGAGCAACAGTTAATCATTTATAGACCGTTGACTATATTTATAGCCATTGTGCACTCTCCAGTTGCATAACTTGCGCAAACGTATTAACGAACTTTAGACTACTCAACAAATACAATTTTTGTTCTTTTTGTTTCATATTCAAAAAAATTCAAACGTGTCAAGTAGCATTCGTAGGTGTTACTAATGCGCTTTTATATACTATTTAGGCTCTACATGACATTCCGCGACACCTTAGAATTATGTTGTGCATTTTACAAGCACTCCTCTTGTCGAGGAGCAACAGTTAATCATTTATAGACCGCTGACTATATTTATAGCCATTGTGCACTCTCCAGTTGCATAACTTGCGCAAACGTATTAACGAACTTTTAGACTACTCAACAAATACAATTTTTGTTCTTTTTGTTTCATATTCAAAGGAATTCAAACTTGTCAAGTAGCATTCGTAGGTGTTACTAATGCGCTTTTATATACTATTTAGGCTCTACATGACATTCCGCGACACCTTAGAATTATGTTGTGCATTTTACAAGCACTCCTCTTGTCGAGGAGCAACAGTTAATCATTTATAGACCGCTGACTATATTTATAGCCATTGTGCACTCTCCAGTTGCATAACTTGCGCAGACGTATTAACGAACTTTTAGACTACTCAACAAATACAATTTTTGTTCTTTTTGTTTCATATTCAAAGCAATTCAAACTTGTCAAGTAGCATTCGTAGGTGTTACTAATGCGCTTTTATATACTATTTAGGCTCTACATGACATTCCGCGACACCTTAGAGTTATGTTGTGCATTTTACAAGCACTCCTCTTGTCGAGGAGCAACAGTTCATCATTTATAGACCGCTGACTATATTTATAGCCATTGTGCACTCTCCAGTTGCATAACTTGCGCAAACGTATTAACGAACTTTTAGACTACTCAACAAATACAATTTTTGTTCTTTTTGTTTCATATTCAAAGGAATTCAAACTTGTCAAGTAGCATTCGTAGGTGTTACTAATGCGCTTTTATATACTATTTAGGCTCTACATGACATTCCGCGACACCTTAGAATTATGTTGTGCATTTTACAAGCACTCCTCTTGTCGAGGAGCAACAGTTAATCATTTATAGACCGCTGACTATATTTATAGCCATTGTGCACTCTCCAGTTGCATAACTTGCGCAGACGTTTTAACGAACTTTTAGACTACTCAACAAATACAATTTTTGTTCTTTTTGTTTCATATTCAAAGCAATTCAAACTTGTCAAGTAGCATTCGTAGGTGTTACTAATGCGCTTTTATATACTATTTAGGCTCTACATGACATTCCGCGACACCTTAGAGTTATGTTGTGCATTTTACAAGCACTCCTCTTGTCGAGGAGCAACAGTTCATCATTTATAGACCGCTGACTATATTTATAGCCATTGTGCACTCTCCAGTTGCATAACTTGCGCAGACGTATTAACGAACTTTTAGACTACTCAACAAATACAATTTTTGTTTTTTTTTGTTTCATATTCAAAGCAATTCAAACTTGTCAAGTAGCATTCGTAGGTGTTACTAAAGCGCTTTTATATACTATTTAGGCTCTACATGACATTCCGCGACACCTTCGAATTATTTTGTGCATTTTACAAACACTCCTCTTGTCGAGGAGCAACAGTTACTCATTTATAAACCGCTGACTATATTTATAGCCATTGTGCACTCTCCAGTTGCATAACTTGCGCAAACGTATTAACGAACTTTTAGACTACTCAACAAATACAATTTTTGTTTCTTTTGTTTCATATTCAAAGCAATTCAAACGTGTCAAGTAGCATTCGTAGGTGTTACTAATGCGCTTTTATATACTATTTAGGCTCTACATGACATTCCGCGACACCTTAGAATTATGTTGTGCATTTTACAAGCACTCCTCTTGTCTAGAAGCAACAGTTAATCATTTATAGACCGCTGACTATATTTATAGCCATTGTGCACTCTCCAGTTGCATAACTTGCGCAATCGTATTAACGAACTTTTAGACTACTCAACAAATACAATTTTTGTTTCTTTTGTTTCATATTCAAAGCAATTCAAACGTGTCAAGTAGCATTCGTAGGTGTTTCTAATGCGCTTTTATATACTATTTAGGCTCTACATAACATTCCGCGACACCTTAGAATTATGTTGTGCATTTTACAAGCACTCCTCTTGTCGAGGAGCAACAGTTAATCATTTATAGACCGCTGACTATATTTATAGCCATTGTGCACTCTCCAGTTGCATAACTTGCGCAAACGTATTAACGAACTTTTAGACTACTCAACAAATACAATTTTTGTTCTTTTTGTTTCATATTCAAAGGAATTCAAACGTGTCAAGTAGCATTCGTAGGTGTTACTAATGCGCTTTTATATACTATTTAGGCTCTACATGACATTCCGCGACACCTTAGAATTATGTTGTGCATTTTACAAGCACTCCTCTTGTCGAGGAGCAACAGTTAATCATTTATAGACCGCTGACTATATTTATAGCCATTGTGCACTCTCCAGTTGCATAACGTGCGCAAACGTATTAACGAACTTTTAGACTACTCAACAAATACAATTTTTGTTCTTTTTGTTTCATATTCAAAGCAATTAAGTCGTGTCAAATAGCATTCGTAGGTGTTACTAATGCGTTTTTATATAATATTTAGGCTCTACATGACTTTTGGCGACACCTTCGAATTATTTTGTGCATCTTTACAAGCACTCCTCTTGTCGAGGAGCAACAGTTAATCATTTATATACCGCTGACTATATTTATAGCCATTGTGCACTCTCCAGTTGCATAACTTGCGCAAACGTATTAACGAACTTTTAGACTACTCAACAAATACAATTTTTGTTCTTTTTGTTTCATATTCAAAGCAATTAAGTCGTGTCATATAGCATTCGTAGGTGTTACTAATGCGTTTTTATATAATATTTAGGCTCTACATGACTTTTGGCGACACCTTCGAATCATTTTGTGCATCTTTACAAGCACTCCTCTTGTCGAGGAGCAACAGTTAATCATTTATAGACCGCTGACTATATTTATAGCCATTGTGCACTCTCCAGTTGCATAACTTGCGCAAACGTATTAACGAACTTTTAGACTACTCAACAAATACAATTTTTGGTGTTTTTGTTTCATATTCAAAGCAATTCAAACGTGTCAAGTAGCATTCGTAGGTGTTACTAATGCGCTTTTATATACTATTTAGGCTCTACATGACATTCCGCGACACCTTAGAATTATGTTGTGCATTTTACAAGCACTCCTCTTGTCGAGGAGCAACAGTTAATCATTTATAGACCGCTGACTATATTTATAGCCATTGTGCACTCTCCAGTTGCATAACTTGCGCAAACGTATTAACGAACTGTTAGACTACTCAACAAATACAATTTTTGTTCTTTTTGTTTCATATTCAAAGCAATTCAAAAGTGTCAAGTAGCATTCGTAGCTGTTACTAATGCGTTTTTATATACTATTTAGCCTCTACATGACATTCCGCGACACCTTAAAATTATGTTGTGCATTTTACAAGCACTCCTCTTGTCGAGGAGCAACAGTTAATCATTTATAGACCGCTGACTATATTTATAGCCATTGTGCACTCTCCAGTTGTATAACTTGCGCAAACTTATTAACGAACTTTTAGACTACTCAACAAATACAATTTTTGTTCTTTTTGTTTCATATTCAAAGCAATTAAGTCGTGTCAAATAGCATTCGTAGGTGTTACTAATGCGTTTTTATATAATATTTAGGCTCTACATGACTTTTGGCGACACCTTCGAATCATTTTGTGCATCTTTACAAGCACTCCTCTTGTCGAGGAGCAACAGTTAATCATTTATAGACCGCTGACTATATTTATAGCCATTGTGCACTCTCCAGTTGCATAACTTGCGCAAACGTATTAACGAACTTTTAGACTACTCAACAAATACAATTTTTGTTCTTTTTGTTTCATATTCAAAGCAATTAAGTCGTGTTAAATAGCATTCGTAGGTGTTACTAATGCGTTTTTATATAATATTTAGGCTCTACATGACTTTTGGCGACACCTTCGAATTATTTTGTGCATCTTTACAAGCACTCCTCTTGTCGAGGAGCAACAGTTAATCATTTATAGACCGCTGACTATATTTATAGCCATTGTGCACTCTCCAGTTGCATAACTTGCGCAAACGTATTAACGAACTTTTAGACTACTCAACAAATACAATTTTTGTTCTTTTTGTTTCATATTCAAAGCAATTCAAACGTGTCAAGTAGCATTCGTAGGTGTTACTAATGCGCTTTTATATACTATTTAGGCTCTACATGACATTCCGCGACACCTTAAAATTATGTTGTGCATTTTACAAGCACTCCTCTTGTTGAGGAGCAACAGTTAATCATTTATAGACCGCTGACTATATTTATAGCCATTGTGCACTCTCCAGTTGCATAACTTGCGCAAACGTATTAACGAACTTTTAGACTACTCAACAAATACAATTTTTGTTCTTTTTGTTTCATATTCAAAGCAATTAAGTCGTGTCAAATAGCATTCGTAGGTGTTACTAATGCGTTTTTATATAATATTTAGGCTCTACATGACTTTTGGCGACACCTTCGAATCATTTTGTGCATCTTTACAAGCACTCCTCTTGTCGAGGAGCAACAGTTAATCATTTATAGACCGCTGACTATATTTATAGCCATTGTGCACTCTCCAGTTGCATAACTTGTGCAAACGTATTAACGAACTTTTAGACTACTCAACAAATACAATTTTTGATCTTTTTGTTTCATATTCAAAGCAATTAAGTCGTGTCAAATAGCATTCGTAGGTGTTACTAATGCGTTTTTATAATATATTTAGGCTCTACATGACTTTTGGCGACACCTTCGAATTATTTTGTGCATATTTACAAGCACTCCTCTTGTCGAGGAGCAACAGTTAATCATTTATAGACCGCTGACTATATTTATAGCCATTGTGCACTCTCCAGTTGCATAACTTGCGCAAACGTATTAACGAACTTTTAGACTACTCAACAAATACAATTTTTGTTCTTTTTGTTTCATATTCAAAGCAATTCAAACGTGTCAAGTAGCATTCGTAGGTGTTACTAATGCGCTTTTATATACTATTTAGGCTCTACATGACATTCCGCGACACCTTAAAATTATGTTGTGCATTTTACAAGCACTCCTCTTGTCGAGGAGCAACAGTTAATCATTTATAGACCGCTGACTATATTTATAGCCATTGTGCACTCTCCAGTTGCATAACTTGCGCAAACGTATTAACGAACTTTTAGACTACTCAAGAAATACAATTTTTGTTCTTTTTGTTTCATATTCAAAGCAATTCAAACGTGTCAAGTAGCATTCGTAGGTGTTACTAATGCGCTTTTATATACTATTTAGGCTCTACATGACATTCCGCGACACCTTAAAATTATGTTGTGCATTTTACAAGCACTCCTCTTGTCGAGGAGCAACAGTTAATTATTTATATACCGCTGACTATATTTATAGCCATTGTGCACTCTCCAGTTGCATAACATGCGCAAACGTATTAACGAACTTTTAGACTACTCAACAAATACAATTTTTGTTCTTTTTGTTTCATATTCAAAGCAATTAAGTCGTGTCAAGTAGCATTCGTAGGTGTTACTAATGCGTTTTTATATAATATTTAGGCTCTACATGACTTTTGGCGACACCTTCGAATTATTTTGTGCATCTTTACAAGCACTCCTCTTGTCGAGGAGCAACAGTTAATCATTTATAGACCGCTGACTATATTTATAGCCATTGTGCACTCTCCAGTTGCATAACTTGCGCAAACGTATTAACGAACTTTTAGACTACTCAACAAATACAATTTTTGTTCTTTTTGTTTCATATTCAAAGCAATTCAAACGTGTCAAGTAGCATTCGTAGGTGTTACTAATGCGCTTTTATATACTATTTAGGCTCTACATGACATTCCGCGACACCTTAAAATTATGTTGTTCATTTTACAAGCACTCCTCTTGTCGAGGAGCAACAGTTAATCATTTATAGACCGCTGACTATATTTATAGCCATTGTGCACTCTCCAGTTGCATAACTTGCGCAAAAGTATTAACGAACTTTTAGACTACTCAACAAATACAATTTTTGTTCTTTTTGTTTCATATTTCAAGCAATTCAAAAGTGTCAAGTAGTATTCGTACTTGTTACTAATGCGATTTTATATACTATTTAGGCTCTACATGACATTCCGCGACACCTTCGAATTATTTTGTGCATTTTACAAGCACTCCCCTTGTCGAGGAGCAACAGTTAATCATTTATAGACCGCTGACTATATTTATAGCCATTGTGCACTCTCCAGTTGCATAACTTGCGCAAACGTATTAACGAACTTTTAGACTACTCAACAAATACAATTTTTGTTCTTTTTGTTTCATATTCAAAGGAATTCAAACGTGTCAAGTAGCATTCGTAGGTGTTACTAATGCGCTTTTATATACTATTTAGGCTCTACATGACATTCCGCGACACCTTAGAATTATGTTGTGCATTTTACAAGCACTCCTCTTGTCGAGGAGCAACAGTTAATCATTTATAGACCGCTGACTATATTTATAGCCATTGTGCACTCTCCAGTTGCATAACTTGCGCAAACGTATTAACGAACTTTTAGACTACTCAACAAATACAATTTTTGTTCTTTTTGTTTCATATTCAAAGGAATTCAAACTTGTCAAGTAGCATTCGTAGGTGTTACTAATGCGCTTTTATATACTATTTAGGCTCTACATGACATTCCGCGACACCATAGAATTATGTTGTGCATTTTACAAGCACTCCTCTTGTCGAGGAGCAACAGTTAATCATTTATAGACCGCTGACTATATTTATAGCCATTGTGCACTCTCCAGTTGCATAACTTGCGCAGACGTATTAACGAACTTTTAGACTACTCAACAAATACAATTTTTGTTCTTTTTGTTTCATATTCAAAGCAATTCAAACTTGTCAAGTAGCATTCGTAGGTGTTACTAATGCGCTTTTATATACTATTTAGGCTCTACATGACATTCCGCGACACCTTAGAGTTATGTTGTGCATTTTACAAGCACTCCTCTTGTCGAGGAGCAACAGTTAATCATTTATAGACCGCTGACTATATTTATAGCCATTGTGCACTCTCCAGTTGCATAACTTGCGCAGACGTATTAACGAACTTTTAGACTACTCAACAAATACAATTTTTGTTCTTTTTGTTTCATATTCAAAGCAATTCAAACTTGTCAAGTAGCATTCGTAGGTGTTACTAAAGCGCTTTTATATACTATTTAGGCTCTACATGACATTCCGCGACACCTTCGAATTATTTTGTGCATTTTACAAACACTCCTCTTGTCGAGGAGCAACAGTTAATCATTTATAAACCGCTGACTATATTTATAGCCATTGTGCACTCTCCAGTTGCATAACTTGCGCAAACGTATTAACGAACTTTTAGACTACTCAACAAATACAATTTTTGTTCTTTTTGTTTCATATTCAAAGCAATTCAAACGTGTCAAGTAGCATTCGTAGGTGTTACTAATGCGCTTTTATATACTATTTAGGCTCTACATGACATTCCGCGACACCTTAAAATTATGTTGTGCATTTTACAAGCACTCCTCTTGTCGAGGAGCAACAGTTAATCATTTATAGACCGCTGACTATATTTATAGCCATTGTGCACTCTCCAGTTGCATAACTTGCGCAAACGTATTAACGAACTTTTAGACTACTCAACAAATACAATTTTTGTTCTCTTTGTTTCATATTTCAAGCAATTCAAAAGTGTCAAGTAGCATTCGTACTTGTTACTAATGAGATTTTATATACTATTTAGGCTCTACATGACATTCCGCGACACCTTCGAATTATTTTGTGCATTTTACAAGCACTCCCCTTGTCGAGGAGCAACAGTTAATCATTTATAGACCGTTGACTATATTTATAGCCATTGTGCACTCTCCAGTTGCATAACTTGCGCAAACGTATTAACGAACTTTTAGACTACTCAACAAATACAATTTTTGTTCTTTTTGTTTCATATTCAAAGGAATTCAAACGTGTCAAGTAGCATTCGTAGGTGTTACTAATGCGCTTTTATATACTATTTAGGCTCTACATGACATTCCGCGACACCTTACAATTATGTTGTGCATTTTACAAGCACTCCTCTTGTCGAGGAGCAACAGTTAATCATTTATAGACCGCTGACTATATTTATAGCCATTGTGCACTCTCCAGTTGCATAACTTGCGCAAACGTATTAACGAACTTTTAGACTACTCAACAAATACAATTTTTGTTCTTTTTGTTTCATATTCAAAGGAATTCAAACTTGTCAAGTAGCATTCGTAGGTGTTACTAATGCGCTTTTATATACTATTTAGGCTCTACATGACATTCCGTGACACCTTACAATTATGTTGTGCATTTTACAAGCACTCCTCTTGTCGAGGAGCAACAGTTAATCATTTATAGACCGCTGACTATATTTATAGCCATTGTGCACTCTCCAGTTGCATAACTTGCGCAAACGTATTAACGAACTTTTAGACTACTCAACAAATACAATTTTTGTTCTTTTTGTTTCATATTCAAAGGAATTCAAACGTGTCAAGTAGCATTTGTAGGTGTTACTAATGCGCTTTTATATACTATTTAGGCTCTACATGACATTCCGCGACACCTTAGAATTATGTTGTGCATTTTACAAGCACTCCTCTTGTCGAGGAGCAACAGTTAATCATTTATAGACCGCTGACTATATTTATAGCCATTGTGCACTCTCCAGTTGCATAACATGCGCAAACGTATTAACGAACTTTTAGACTACTCAACAAATACAATTTTTGTTCTTTTTGTTTCATATTCAAAGCAATTAAGTCGTGTCAAATAGCATTCGTAGGTGTTACTAATGCGTTTTTATATAATATTTAGGCTCTACATGACTTTTGGCGACACCTTCGAATTATTTTGTGCATCTTTACAAGCACTCCTCTTGTCGAGGAGCAACAGTTAATCATTTATAGACCGCTGACTATATTTATAGCCATTGTGCACTCTCCAGTTGCATAACTTGCGCAAACGTATTAACGAACTTTTAGACTACTCAACAAATACAATTTTTGTTCTTTTTGTTTCATATTCAAAGCAATTCAAACGTGTCAAGTAGCATTCGTAGGTGTTACTAATGCGCTTTTATATACTATTTAGGCTCTACATGACATTCCGCGACACCTTAAAATTATGTTGTTCATTTTACAAGCACTCCTCTTGTCGAGGAGCAACAGTTAATCATTTATAGACCGCTGACTATATTTATAGCCATTGTGCACTCTCCAGTTGCCTAACTTGCGCAAACGTATTAACGAACTTTTAGACTACTCAACAAATACAATTTTTGTTCTTTTTGTTTCATATTTCAAGCAATTCAAAAGTGTCAAGTAGCATTCGTACTTGTTACTAATGCGATTTTATTTACTATTTAGGCTCTACATGACATTCCGCGACACCTTCGAATTATTTTGTGCATTTTACAAGCACTCCCCTTGTCGAGGAGCAACAGTTAATCATTTATAGACCGCTGACTATATTTATAGCCATTGTGCACTCTCCAGTTGCATAACTTGCGCAAACGTATTAACGAACTTTTAGACTACTCAACAAATACAATTTTTGTTCTTTTTGTTACATATTCAAAGGAATTCAAACGTGTCAAGTAGCATTCGTAGGTGTTACTAATGCGTTTTTATAATATATTTAGGCTCTACATGACTTTTGGCGACACCTTCGAATTATTTTGTGCATATTTACAAGCACTCCTCTTGTCGAGGAGCAACAGTTAATCATTTATAGACCGCTGACTATATTTATAGCCATTGTGCACTCTCCAGTTGCATAACTTGCGCAAACGTATTAACGAACTTTTAGACTACTCAACAAATACAATTTTTGTTCTTTTTGTTTCATATTCAAAGCAATTCAAACGTGTCAAGTAGCATTCGTAGGTGTTACTAATGCGCTTTTATATACTATTTAGGCTCTACATGACATTCCGCGACACCTTAAAATTATGTTGTGCATTTTACAAGCACTCCTCTTGTCGAGGAGCAACAGTTAATCATTTATAGACCGCTGACTATATTTATAGCCATTGTGCACTCTCCAGTTGCATAACTTGCGCAAACGTATTAACGAACTTTTAGACTACTCAAGAAATACAATTTTTGTTCTTTTTGTTTCATATTCAAAGCAATTCAAACGTGTCAAGTAGCATTCGTAGGTGTTACTAATGCGCTTTTATATACTATTTAGGCTCTACATGACATTCCGCGACACCTTAAAATTATGTTGTGCATTTTACAAGCACTCCTCTTGTCGAGGAGCAACAGTTAATTATTTATATACCGCTGACTATATTTATAGCCATTGTGCACTCTCCAGTTGCATAACATGCGCAAACGTATTAACGAACTTTTAGACTACTCAACAAATACAATTTTTGTTCTTTTTGTTTCATATTCAAAGCAATTAAGTCGTGTCAAGTAGCATTCGTAGGTGTTACTAATGCGTTTTTATATAATATTTAGGCTCTACATGACTTTTGGCGACACCTTCGAATTATTTTGTGCATCTTTACAAGCACTCCTCTTGTCGAGGAGCAACAGTTAATCATTTATAGACCGCTGACTATATTTATAGCCATTGTGCACTCTCCAGTTGCATAACTTGCGCAAACGTATTAACGAACTTTTAGACTACTCAACAAATACAATTTTTGTTCTTTTTGTTTCATATTCAAAGCAATTCAAACGTGTCAAGTAGCATTCGTAGGTGTTACTAATGCGCTTTTATATACTATTTAGGCTCTACATGACATTCCGCGACACCTTAAAATTATGTTGTTCATTTTACAAGCACTCCTCTTGTCGAGGAGCAACAGTTAATCATTTATAGACCGCTGACTATATTTATAGCCATTGTGCACTCTCCAGTTGCATAACTTGCGCAAAAGTATTAACGAACTTTTAGACTACTCAACAAATACAATTTTTGTTCTTTTTGTTTCATATTTCAAGCAATTCAAAAGTGTCAAGTAGTATTCGTACTTGTTACTAATGCGATTTTATATACTATTTAGGCTCTACATGACATTCCGCGACACCTTCGAATTATTTTGTGCATTTTACAAGCACTCCCCTTGTCGAGGAGCAACAGTTAATCATTTATAGACCGCTGACTATATTTATAGCCATTGTGCACTCTCCAGTTGCATAACTTGCGCAAACGTATTAACGAACTTTTAGACTACTCAACAAATACAATTTTTGTTCTTTTTGTTTCATATTCAAAGCAATTCAAACGTGTCAAGTAGCATTCGTAGGTGTTACTAATGCGCTTTTATATACTATTTAGGCTCTACATGACATTCCGCGACACCTTAGAATTATGTTGTGCATTTTACAAGCACTCCTCTTGTCGAGGAGCAACAGTTAATCATTTATAGACCGCTGACTATATTTATAGCCATTGTGCACTCTCCAGTTGCATAACTTGCGCAAACGTATTAACGAACTTTTAGACTACTCAACAAATACAATTTTTGTTCTTTTTGTTTCATATTCAAAGGAATTCAAACTTGTCAAGTAGCATTCGTAGGTGTTACTAATGCGCTTTTATATACTATTTAGGCTCTACATGACATTCCGCGACACCATAGAATTATGTTGTGCATTTTACAAGCACTCCTCTTGTCGAGGAGCAACAGTTAATCATTTATAGACCGCTGACTATATTTATAGCCATTGTGCACTCTCCAGTTGCATAACTTGCGCAGACGTATTAACGAACTTTTAGACTACTCAACAAATACAATTTTTGTTCTTTTTGTTTCATATTCAAAGCAATTCAAACTTGTCAAGTAGCATTCGTAGGTGTTACTAAAGCGCTTTTATATACTATTTAGGCTCTACATGACATTCCGCGACACCTTCGAATTATTTTGTGCATTTTACAAACACTCCTCTTGTCGAGGAGCAACAGTTAATCATTTATAAACCGCTGACTATATTTATAGCCATTGTGCACTCTCCAGTTGCATAACTTGCGCAAACGTATTAACGAACTTTTAGACTACTCAACAAATACAATTTTTGTTCTTTTTGTTTCATATTCAAAGCAATTCAAACGTGTCAAGTAGCATTCGTAGGTGTTACTAATGCGCTTTTATATACTATTTAGGCTCTACATGACATTCCGCGACACCTTAAAATTATGTTGTGCATTTTACAAGCACTCCTCTTGTCGAGGAGCAACAGTTAATCATTTATAGACCGCTGACTATATTTATAGCCATTGTGCACTCTCCAGTTGCATAACTTGCGCAAACGTATTAACGAACTTTTAGACTACTCAACAAATACAATTTTTGTTCTTTTTGTTTCATATTTCAAGCAATTCAAAAGTGTCAAGTAGCATTCGTACTTGTTACTAATGAGATTTTATATACTATTTAGGCTCTACATGACATTCCGCGACACCTTCGAATTATTTTGTGCATTTTACAAGCACTCCCCTTGTCGAGGAGCAACAGTTAATCATTTATAGACCGTTGACTATATTTATAGCCATTGTGCACTCTCCAGTTGCATAACTTGCGCAAACGTATTAACGAACTTTTAGACTACTCAACAAATACAATTTTTGTTCTTTTTGTTTCATATTCAAAGGAATTCAAACGTGTCAAGTAGCATTCGTAGGTGTTACTAATGCGCTTTTATATACTATTTAGGCTCTACATGACATTCCGCGACACCTTACAATTATGTTGTGCATTTTACAAGCACTCCTCTTGTCGAGGAGCAACAGTTAATCATTTATAGACCGCTGACTATATTTATAGCCATTGTGCACTCTCCAGTTGCATAACTTGCGCAAACGTATTAACGAACTTTTAGACTACTCAACAAATACAATTTTTGTTCTTTTTGTTTCATATTCAAAGGAATTCAAACTTGTCAAGTAGCATTCGTAGGTGTTACTAATGCGCTTTTATATACTATTTAGGCTCTACATGACATTCCGTGACACCTTACAATTATGTTGTGCATTTTACAAGCACTCCTCTTGTCGAGGAGCAACAGTTAATCATTTATAGACCGCTGACTATATTTATAGCCATTGTGCACTCTCCAGTTGCATAACTTGCGCAAACGTATTAACGAACTTTTAGACTACTCAACAAATACAATTTTTGTTCTTTTTGTTTCATATTCAAAGGAATTCAAACGTGTCAAGTAGCATTTGTAGGTGTTACTAATGCGCTTTTATATACTATTTAGGCTCTGCATGACATTCCGCGACACCTTAGAATTATGTTGTGCATTTTACAAGCACTCCTCTTGTCGAGGAGCAACAGTTAATCATTTATAGACCGCTGACTATATTTATAGCCATTGTGCACTCTCCAGTTGCATAACATGCGCAAACGTATTAACGAACTTTTAGACTACTCAACAAATACAATTTTTGTTCTTTTTGTTTCATATTCAAAGCAATTAAGTCGTGTCAAATAGCATTCGTAGGTGTTACTAATGCGTTTTTATATAATATTTAGGCTCTACATGACTTTTGGCGACACCTTCGAATTATTTTGTGCATCTTTACAAGCACTCCTCTTGTCGAGGAGCAACAGTTAATCATTTATAGACCGCTGACTATATTTATAGCCATTGTGCACTCTCCAGTTGCATAACTTGCGCAAACGTATTAACGAACTTTTAGACTACTCAACAAATACAATTTTTGTTCTTTTTGTTTCATATTCAAAGCAATTCAAACGTGTCAAGTAGCATTCGTAGGTGTTACTAATGCGCTTTTATATACTATTTAGGCTCTACATGACATTCCGCGACACCTTAAAATTATGTTGTTCATTTTACAAGCACTCCTCTTGTCGAGGAGCAACAGTTAATCATTTATAGACCGCTGACTATATTTATAGCCATTGTGCACTCTCCAGTTGCCTAACTTGCGCAAACGTATTAACGAACTTTTAGACTACTCAACAAATACAATTTTTGTTCTTTTTGTTTCATATTTCAAGCAATTCAAAAGTGTCAAGTAGCATTCGTACTTGTTACTAATGCGATTTTATTTACTATTTAGGCTCTACATGACATTCCGCGACACCTTCGAATTATTTTGTGCATTTTACAAGCACTCCCCTTGTCGAGGAGCAACAGTTAATCATTTATAGACCGCTGACTATATTTATAGCCATTGTGCACTCTCCAGTTGCATAACTTGCGCAAACGTATTAACGAACTTTTAGACTACTCAACAAATACAATTTTTGTTCTTTTTGTTACATATTCAAAGGAATTCAAACGTGTCAAGTAGCATTCGTAGGTGTTACTAATGCGTTTTTATAATATATTTAGGCTCTACATGACTTTTGGCGACACCTTCGAATTATTTTGTGCATATTTACAAGCACTCCTCTTGTCGAGGAGCAACAGTTAATCATTTATAGACCGCTGACTATATTTATAGCCATTGTGCACTCTCCAGTTGCATAACTTGCGCAAACGTATTAACGAACTTTTAGACTACTCAACAAATACAATTTTTGTTCTTTTTGTTTCATATTCAAAGCAATTCAAACGTGTCAAGTAGCATTCGTAGGTGTTACTAATGCGCTTTTATATACTATTTAGGCTCTACATGACATTCCGCGACACCTTAAAATTATGTTGTGCATTTTACAAGCACTCCTCTTGTCGAGGAGCAACAGTTAATCATTTATAGACCGCTGACTATATTTATAGCCATTGTGCACTCTCCAGTTGCATAACTTGCGCAAACGTATTAACGAACTTTTAGACTACTCAAGAAATACAATTTTTGTTCTTTTTGTTTCATATTCAAAGCAATTCAAACGTGTCAAGTAGCATTCGTAGGTGTTACTAATGCGCTTTTATATACTATTTAGGCTCTACATGACATTCCGCGACACCTTAAAATTATGTTGTGCATTTTACAAGCACTCCTCTTGTCGAGGAGCAACAGTTAATCATTTATAGACCGCTGACTATATTTATAGCCATTGTGCACTCTCCAGTTGCATAACTTGCGCAAACGTATTAACGAACTTTTAGACTACTCAACAAATACAATTTTTGTTCTTTTTGTTTCATATTCAAAGCAATTAAGTCGTGTCAAATAGCATTCGTAGGTGTTACTAATGCGTTTTTATATAATATTTAGGCTCTACATGACTTTTGGCGACACCTTCGAATTATTTTGTGCATCTTTACAAGCACTCCTCTTGTCGAGGAGCAACAGTTAATCATTTATAGACCGCTGACTATATTTATAGCCATTGTGCACTCTCCAGTTGCATAACTTGCGCAAACGTATTAACGAACTTTTAGACTACTCAACAAATACAATTTTTGTTCTTTTTGTTTCATATTCAAAGCAATTCAAACGTGTCAAGTAGCATTCGTAGGTGTTACTAATGCGCTTTTATATACTATTTAGGCTCTACATGACATTCCGCGACACCTTAAAATTATGTTGTTCATTTTACAAGCACTCCTCTTGTCGAGGAGCAACAGTTAATCATTTATAGACCGCTGACTATATTTATAGCCATTGTGCACTCTCCAGTTGCCTAACTTGCGCAAACGTATTAACGAACTTTTAGACTACTCAACAAATACAATTTTTGTTCTTTTTGTTTCATATTTCAAGCAATTCAAAAGTGTCAAGTAGCATTCGTACTTGTTACTAATGTGATTTTATTTACTATTTAGGCTCTACATGACATTCCGCGACACCTTCGAATTATTTTGTGCATTTTACAAGCACTCCCCTTGTCGAGGAGCAACAGTTAATCATTTATAGACCGCTGACTATATTTATAGCCATTGTGCACTCTCCAGTTGCATAACTTGCGCAAACGTATTAACGAACTTTTAGACTACTCAACAAATACAATTTTTGTTCTTTTTGTTACATATTCAAAGGAATTCAAACGTGTCAAGTAGCATTCGTAGGTGTTACTAATGCGTTTTTATAATATATTTAGGCTCTACATGACTTTTGGCGACACCTTCGAATTATTTTGTGCATATTTACAAGCACTCCTCTTGTCGAGGAGCAACAGTTAATCATTTATAGACCGCTGACTATATTTATAGCCATTGTGCACTCTCCAGTTGCATAACTTGCGCAAACGTATTAACGAACTTTTAGACTACTCAACAAATACAATTTTTGTTCTTTTTGTTTCATATTCAAAGCAATTCAAACGTGTCAAGTAGCATTCGTAGGTGTTACTAATGCGCTTTTATATACTATTTAGGCTCTACATGACATTCCGCGACACCTTAAAATTATGTTGTGCATTTTACAAGCACTCCTCTTGTCGAGGAGCAACAGTTAATCATTTATAGACCGCTGACTATATTTATAGCCATTGTGCACTCTCCAGTTGCATAACTTGCGCAAACGTATTAACGAACTTTTAGACTACTCAAGAAATACAATTTTTGTTCTTTTTGTTTCATATTCAAAGCAATTCAAACGTGTCAAGTAGCATTCGTAGGTGTTACTAATGCGCTTTTATATACTATTTAGGCTCTACATGACATTCCGCGACACCTTAAAATTATGTTGTGCATTTTACAAGCACTCCTCTTGTCGAGGAGCAACAGTTAATTATTTATATACCGCTGACTATATTTATAGCCATTGTGCACTCTCCAGTTGCATAACATGCGCAAACGTATTAACGAACTTTTAGACTACTCAACAAATACAATTTTTGTTCTTTTTGTTTCATATTCAAAGCAATTAAGTCGTGTCAAGTAGCATTCGTAGGTGTTACTAATGCGTTTTTATATAATATTTAGGCTCTACATGACTTTTGGCGACACCTTCGAATTATTTTGTGCATCTTTACAAGCACTCCTCTTGTCGAGGAGCAACAGTTAATCATTTATAGACCGCTGACTATATTTATAGCCATTGTGCACTCTCCAGTTGCATAACTTGCGCAAACGTATTAACGAACTTTTAGACTACTCAACAAATACAATTTTTGTTCTTTTTGTTTCATATTCAAAGCAATTCAAACGTGTCAAGTAGCATTCGTAGGTGTTACTAATGCGCTTTTATATACTATTTAGGCTCTACATGACATTCCGCGACACCTTAAAATTATGTTGTTCATTTTACAAGCACTCCTCTTGTCGAGGAGCAACAGTTAATCATTTATAGACCGCTGACTATATTTATAGCCATTGTGCACTCTCCAGTTGCATAACTTGCGCAAAAGTATTAACGAACTTTTAGACTACTCAACAAATACAATTTTTGTTCTTTTTGTTTCATATTTCAAGCAATTCAAAAGTGTCAAGTAGTATTCGTACTTGTTACTAATGCGATTTTATATACTATTTAGGCTCTACATGACATTCCGCGACACCTTCGAATTATTTTGTGCATTTTACAAGCACTCCCCTTGTCGAGGAGCAACAGTTAATCATTTATAGACCGCTGACTATATTTATAGCCATTGTGCACTCTCCAGTTGCATAACTTGCGCAAACGTATTAACGAACTTTTAGACTACTCAACAAATACAATTTTTGTTCTTTTTGTTTCATATTCAAAGGAATTCAAACGTGTCAAGTAGCATTCGTAGGTGTTACTAATGCGCTTTTATATACTATTTAGGCTCTACATGACATTCCGCGACACCTTAGAATTATGTTGTGCATTTTACAAGCACTCCTCTTGTCGAGGAGCAACAGTTAATCATTTATAGACCGCTGACTATATTTATAGCCATTGTGCACTCTCCAGTTGCATAACTTGCGCAAACGTATTAACGAACTTTTAGACTACTCAACAAATACAATTTTTGTTCTTTTTGTTTCATATTCAAAGGAATTCAAACTTGTCAAGTAGCATTCGTAGGTGTTACTAATGCGCTTTTATATACTATTTAGGCTCTACATGACATTCCGCGACACCATAGAATTATGTTGTGCATTTTACAAGCACTCCTCTTGTCGAGGAGCAACAGTTAATCATTTATAGACCGCTGACTATATTTATAGCCATTGTGCACTCTCCAGTTGCATAACTTGCGCAGACGTATTAACGAACTTTTAGACTACTCAACAAATACAATTTTTGTTCTTTTTGTTTCATATTCAAAGCAATTCAAACTTGTCAAGTAGCATTCGTAGGTGTTACTAATGCGCTTTTATATACTATTTAGGCTCTACATGACATTCCGCGACACCTTAGAGTTATGTTGTGCATTTTACAAGCACTCCTCTTGTCGAGGAGCAACAGTTAATCATTTATAGACCGCTGACTATATTTATAGCCATTGTGCACTCTCCAGTTGCATAACTTGCGCAGACGTATTAACGAACTTTTAGACTACTCAACAAATACAATTTTTGTTCTTTTTGTTTCATATTCAAAGCAATTCAAACTTGTCAAGTAGCATTCGTAGGTGTTACTAAAGCGCTTTTATATACTATTTAGGCTCTACATGACATTCCGCGACACCTTCGAATTATTTTGTGCATTTTACAAACACTCCTCTTGTCGAGGAGCAACAGTTAATCATTTATAAACCGCTGACTATATTTATAGCCATTGTGCACTCTCCAGTTGCATAACTTGCGCAAACGTATTAACGAACTTTTAGACTACTCAACAAATACAATTTTTGTTCTTTTTGTTTCATATTCAAAGCAATTCAAACGTGTCAAGTAGCATTCGTAGGTGTTACTAATGCGCTTTTATATACTATTTAGGCTCTACATGACATTCCGCGACACCTTAAAATTATGTTGTGCATTTTACAAGCACTCCTCTTGTCGAGGAGCAACAGTTAATCATTTATAGACCGCTGACTATATTTATAGCCATTGTGCACTCTCCAGTTGCATAACTTGCGCAAACGTATTAACGAACTTTTAGACTACTCAACAAATACAATTTTTGTTCTTTTTGTTTCATATTTCAAGCAATTCAAAAGTGTCAAGTAGCATTCGTACTTGTTACTAATGAGATTTTATATACTATTTAGGCTCTACATGACATTCCGCGACACCTTCGAATTATTTTGTGCATTTTACAAGCACTCCCCTTGTCGAGGAGCAACAGTTAATCATTTATAGACCGTTGACTATATTTATAGCCATTGTGCACTCTCCAGTTGCATAACTTGCGCAAACGTATTAACGAACTTTTAGACTACTCAACAAATACAATTTTTGTTCTTTTTGTTTCATATTCAAAGGAATTCAAACGTGTCAAGTAGCATTCGTAGGTGTTACTAATGCGCTTTTATATACTATTTAGGCTCTACATGACATTCCGCGACACCTTACAATTATGTTGTGCATTTTACAAGCACTCCTCTTGTCGAGGAGCAACAGTTAATCATTTATAGACCGCTGACTATATTTATAGCCATTGTGCACTCTCCAGTTGCATAACTTGCGCAAACGTATTAACGAACTTTTAGACTACTCAACAAATACAATTTTTGTTCTTTTTGTTTCATATTCAAAGGAATTCAAACTTGTCAAGTAGCATTCGTAGGTGTTACTAATGCGCTTTTATATACTATTTAGGCTCTACATGACATTCCGTGACACCTTACAATTATGTTGTGCATTTTACAAGCACTCCTCTTGTCGAGGAGCAACAGTTAATCATTTATAGACCGCTGACTATATTTATAGCCATTGTGCACTCTCCAGTTGCATAACTTGCGCAAACGTATTAACGAACTTTTAGACTACTCAACAAATACAATTTTTGTTCTTTTTGTTTCATATTCAAAGGAATTCAAACGTGTCAAGTAGCATTTGTAGGTGTTACTAATGCGCTTTTATATACTATTTAGGCTCTACATGACATTCCGCGACACCTTAGAATTATGTTGTGCATTTTACAAGCACTCCTCTTGTCGAGGAGCAACAGTTAATCATTTATAGACCGCTGACTATATTTATAGCCATTGTGCACTCTCCAGTTGCATAACATGCGCAAACGTATTAACGAACTTTTAGACTACTCAACAAATACAATTTTTGTTCTTTTTGTTTCATATTCAAAGCAATTAAGTCGTGTCAAATAGCATTCGTAGGTGTTACTAATGCGTTTTTATATAATATTTAGGCTCTACATGACTTTTGGCGACACCTTCGAATTATTTTGTGCATCTTTACAAGCACTCCTCTTGTCGAGGAGCAACAGTTAATCATTTATAGACCGCTGACTATATTTATAGCCATTGTGCACTCTCCAGTTGCATAACTTGCGCAAACGTATTAACGAACTTTTAGACTACTCAACAAATACAATTTTTGTTCTTTTTGTTTCATATTCAAAGCAATTCAAACGTGTCAAGTAGCATTCGTAGGTGTTACTAATGCGCTTTTATATACTATTTAGGCTCTACATGACATTCCGCGACACCTTAAAATTATGTTGTTCATTTTACAAGCACTCCTCTTGTCGAGGAGCAACAGTTAATCATTTATAGACCGCTGACTATATTTATAGCCATTGTGCACTCTCCAGTTGCCTAACTTGCGCAAACGTATTAACGAACTTTTAGACTACTCAACAAATACAATTTTTGTTCTTTTTGTTTCATATTTCAAGCAATTCAAAAGTGTCAAGTAGCATTCGTACTTGTTACTAATGCGATTTTATTTACTATTTAGGCTCTACATGACATTCCGCGACACCTTCGAATTATTTTGTGCATTTTACAAGCACTCCCCTTGTCGAGGAGCAACAGTTAATCATTTATAGACCGCTGACTATATTTATAGCCATTGTGCACTCTCCAGTTGCATAACTTGCGCAAACGTATTAACGAACTTTTAGACTACTCAACAAATACAATTTTTGTTCTTTTTGTTACATATTCAAAGGAATTCAAACGTGTCAAGTAGCATTCGTAGGTGTTACTAATGCGCTTTTATATACTATTTAGGCTCTACATGACATTCCGCGACACCTTAGAATTATGTTGTGCATTTTACAAGCACTCCTCTTGTCGAGGAGCAACAGTTAATCATTTATAGACCGCTGACTATATTTATAGCCATTGTGCACTCTCCAGTTGCATAACTTGCGCAAACGTATTAACGAACTTTTAGACTACTCAACAAATACAATTTTTGTTCTTTTTGTTTCATATTCAAAGGAATTCAAACTTGTCAAGTAGCATTCGTAGGTGTTACTAATGCGCTTTTATATACTATTTAGGCTCTACATGACATTCCGCGACACCTTAGAATTATGTTGTGCATTTTACAAGCACTCCTCTTGTCGAGGAGCAACAGTTAATCATTTATAGACCGCTGACTATATTTATAGCCATTGTGCACTCTCCAGTTGCATAACTTGCGCAGACGTATTAACGAACTTTTAGACTACTCAACAAATACAATTTTTGTTCTTTTTGTTTCATATTCAAAGCAATTCAAACTTGTCAAGTAGCATTCGTAGGTGTTACTAATGCGCTTTTATATACTATTTAGGCTCTACATGACATTCCGCGACACCTTAGAGTTATGTTGTGCATTTTACAAGCACTCCTCTTGTCGAGGAGCAACAGTTAATCATTTATAGACCGCTGACTATATTTATAGCCATTGTGCACTCTCCAGTTGCATAACTTGCGCAGACGTATTAACGAACTTTTAGACTACTCAACAAATACAATTTTTGTTCTTTTTGTTTCATATTCAAAGCAATTCAAACTTGTCAAGTAGCATTCGTAGGTGTTACTAAAGCGCTTTTATATACTATTTAGGCTCTACATGACATTCCGCGACACCTTCGAATTATTTTGTGCATTTTACAAACACTCCTCTTGTCGAGGAGCAACAGTTAATCATTTATAAACCGCTGACTATATTTATAGCCATTGTGCACTCTCCAGTTGCATAACTTGCGCAAACGTATTAACGAACTTTTAGACTACTCAACAAATACAATTTTTGTTCTTTTTGTTTCATATTCAAAGCAATTCAAAAGTGTCAAGTAGCATTCGTACTTGTTACTAATGAGATTTTATATACTATTTAGGCTCTACATGACATTCCGCGACATCTTCGAATTATTTTGTGCATTTTACAAGCACTCCCCTTGTCGAGGAGCAACAGTTAATCATTTATAGACCGTTGACTATATTTATAGCCATTGTGCACTCTCCAGTTGCATAACTTGCGCAAACGTATTAACGAACTTTTAGACTACTCAACAAATACAATTTTTGTTCTTTTTGTTTCATATTCAAAGGAATTCAAACGTGTCAAGTAGCATTCGTAGGTGTTACTAATGCGCTTTTATATACTATTTAGGCTCTACATGACATTCCGCGACACCTTAGAATTATGTTGTGCATTTTACAAGCACTCCTCTTGTCGAGGAGCAACAGTTAATCATTTATAGACCGCTGACTATATTTATAGCCATTGTGCACTCTCCAGTTGCATAACTTGCGCTAACGTATTAACGAACTTTTAGACTACTCAACAAATACAATTTTTGTTCTTTTTGTTTCATATTCAAAGGAATTCAAACTTGTCAAGTAGCATTCGTAGGTGTTACTAATGCGCTTTTATATACTATTTAGGCTCTACATGACATTCCGTGACACCTTACAATTATGTTGTGCATTTTACAAGCACTCCTCTTGTCGAGGAGCAACAGTTAATCATTTATAGACCGCTGACTATATTTATAGCCATTGTGCACTCTCCAGTTGCATAACTTGCGCAAACGTATTAACGAACTTTTAGACTACTCAACAAATACAATTTTTGTTCTTTTTGTTACATATTCAAAGGAATTCAAACGTGTCAAGTAGCATTCGTAGGTGTTACTAATGCGCTTTTATATACTATTTAGGCTCTACATGACATTCCGCGACACCTTAGAATTATGTTGTGCATTTTACAAGCACTCCTCTTGTCGAGGAGCAACAGTTAATCATTTATAGACCGCTGACTATATTTATAGCCATTGTGCACTCTCCAGTTGCATAACTTGCGCAAACGTATTAACGAACTTTTAGACTACTCAACAAATACAATTTTTGTTCTTTTTGTTTCATATTCAAAGGAATTCAAACTTGTCAAGTAGCATTCGTAGGTGTTACTAATGCGCTTTTATATACTATTTAGGCTCTACATGACATTCCGCGACACCTTAGAATTATGTTGTGCATTTTACAAGCACTCCTCTTGTCGAGGAGCAACAGTTAATCATTTATAGACCGCTGACTATATTTATAGCCATTGTGCACTCTCCAGTTGCATAACTTGCACAGACGTATTAACGAACTTTTAGACTACTCAACAAATACAATTTTTGTTCTTTTTGTTTCATATTCAAAGCAATTCAAACTTGTCAAGTAGCATTCGTAGGTGTTACTAATGCGCTTTTATATACTATTTAGGCTCTACATGACATTCCGCGACACCTTAGAGTTATGTTGTGCATTTTACAAGCACTCCTCTTGTCGAGGAGCAACAGTTAATCATTTATAGACCGCTGACTATATTTATAGCCATTGTGCACTCTCCAGTTGCATAACTTGCGCAAACGTATTAACGAACTTTTAGACTACTCAACAAATACAATTTTTGTTCTTTTTGTTTCATATTCAAAGCAATTCAAACGTGTCAAGTAGCATTCGTAGGTGTTACTAATGCGCTTTTATATACTATTTAGGCTCTACATGACATTCCGCGACACCTTAAAATTATGTTGTGCATTTTACAAGCACTCCTCTTGTTGAGGAGCAACAGTTAATCATTTATAGACCGCTGACTATATTTATAGCCATTGTGCACTCTCCAGTTGCATAACTTGCGCAAACGTATTAACGAACTTTTAGACTACTCAACAAATACAATTTTTGTTCTTTTTGTTTCATATTCAAAGCAATTAAGTCGTGTCAAATAGCATTCGTAGGTGTTACTAATGCGTTTTTATATAATATTTAGGCTCTACATGACTTTTGGCGACACCTTCGAATCATTTTGTGCATCTTTACAAGCACTCCTCTTGTCGAGGAGCAACAGTTAATCATTTATAGACCGCTGACTATATTTATAGCCATTGTGCACTCTCCAGTTGCATAACTTGTGCAAACGTATTAACGAACTTTTAGACTACTCAACAAATACAATTTTTGATCTTTTTGTTTCATATTCAAAGCAATTAAGTCGTGTCAAATAGCATTCGTAGGTGTTACTAATGCGTTTTTATAATATATTTAGGCTCTACATGACTTTTGGCGACACCTTCGAATTATTTTGTGCATATTTACAAGCACTCCTCTTGTCGAGGAGCAACAGTTAATCATTTATAGACCGCTGACTATATTTATAGCCATTGTGCACTCTCCAGTTGCATAACTTGCGCAAACGTATTAACGAACTTTTAGACTACTCAACAAATACAATTTTTGTTCTTTTTGTTTCATATTCAAAGCAATTCAAACGTGTCAAGTAGCATTCGTAGGTGTTACTAATGCGCTTTTATATACTATTTAGGCTCTACATGACATTCCGCGACACCTTAAAATTATGTTGTGCATTTTACAAGCACTCCTCTTGTCGAGGAGCAACAGTTAATCATTTATAGACCGCTGACTATATTTATAGCCATTGTGCACTCTCCAGTTGCATAACTTGCGCAAACGTATTAACGAACTTTTAGACTACTCAAGAAATACAATTTTTGTTCTTTTTGTTTCATATTCAAAGCAATTCAAACGTGTCAAGTAGCATTCGTAGGTGTTACTAATGCGCTTTTATATGCTATTTAGGCTCTACATGACATTCCGCGACACCTTAAAATTATGTTGTGCATTTTACAAGCACTCCTCTTGTCGAGGAGCAACAGTTAATTATTTATATACCGCTGACTATATTTATAGCCATTGTGCACTCTCCAGTTGCATAACATGCGCAAACGTATTAACGAACTTTTAGACTACTCAACAAATACAATTTTTGTTCTTTTTGTTTCATATTCAAAGCTACTCAACAAATACAATTTTTGTTCTTTTTGTTTCATATTCAAAGCAATTAAGTCGTGTCAAGTAGCATTCGTAGGTGTTACTAATGCGTTTTTATATAATATTTAGGCTCTACATGACTTTTGGCGACACCTTCGAATTATTTTGTGCATCTTTACAAGCACTCCTCTTGTCGAGGAGCAACAGTTAATCATTTATAGACCGCTGACTATATTTATAGCCATTGTGCACTCTCCAGTTGCATAACTTGCGCAAACGTATTAACGAACTTTTAGACTACTCAACAAATACAATTTTTGTTCTTTTTGTTTCATATTCAAAGCAATTCAAACGTGTCAAGTAGCATTCGTAGGTGTTACTAATGCGCTTTTATATACTATTTAGGCTCTACATGACATTCCGCGACACCTTAAAATTATGTTGTTCATTTTACAAGCACTCCTCTTGTCGAGGAGCAACAGTTAATCATTTATAGACCGCTGACTATATTTATAGCCATTGTGCACTCTCCAGTTGCATAACTTGCGCAAAAGTATTAACGAACTTTTAGACTACTCAACAAATACAATTTTTGTTCTTTTTGTTTCATATTTCAAGCAATTCAAAAGTGTCAAGTAGTATTCGTACTTGTTACTAATGCGATTTTATATACTATTTAGGCTCTACATGACATTCCGCGACACCTTCGAATTATTTTGTGCATTTTACAAGCACTCCCCTTGTCGAGGAGCAACAGTTAATCATTTATAGACCGCTGACTATATTTATAGCCATTGTGCACTCTCCAGTTGCATAACTTGCGCAAACGTATTAACGAACTTTTAGACTACTCAACAAATACAATTTTTGTTCTTTTTGTTTCATATTCAAAGGAATTCAAACGTGTCAAGTAGCATTCGTAGGTGTTACTAATGCGCTTTTATATACTATTTAGGCTCTACATGACATTCCGCGACACCTTAGAATTATGTTGTGCATTTTACAAGCACTCCTCTTGTCGAGGAGCAACAGTTAATCATTTATAGACCGCTGACTATATTTATAGCCATTGTGCACTCTCCAGTTGCATAACTTGCGCAAACGTATTAACGAACTTTTAGACTACTCAACAAATACAATTTTTGTTCTTTTTGTTTCATATTCAAAGGAATTCAAACTTGTCAAGTAGCATTCGTAGGTGTTACTAATGCGCTTTTATATACTATTTAGGCTCTACATGACATTCCGCGACACCATAGAATTATGTTGTGCATTTTACAAGCACTCCTCTTGTCGAGGAGCAACAGTTAATCATTTATAGACCGCTGACTATATTTATAGCCATTGTGCACTCTCCGGTTGCATAACTTGCGCAGACGTATTAACGAACTTTTAGACTACTCAACAAATACAATTTTTGTTCTTTTTGTTTCATATTCAAAGCAATTCAAACTTGTCAAGTAGCATTCGTAGGTGTTACTAATGCGCTTTTATATACTATTTAGGCTCTACATGACATTCCGCGACACCTTAGAGTTATGTTGTGCATTTTACAAGCACTCCTCTTGTCGAGGAGCAACAGTTAATCATTTATAGACCGCTGACTATATTTATAGCCATTGTGCACTCTCCAGTTGCATAACTTGCGCAGACGTATTAACGAACTTTTAGACTACTCAACAAATACAATTTTTGTTCTGTTTGTTTCATATTCAAAGCAATTCAAACTTGTCAAGTAGCATTCGTAGGTGTTACTAAAGCGCTTTTATATACTATTTAGGCTCTACATGACATTCCGCGACACCTTCGAATTATTTTGTGCATTTTACAAACACTCCTCTTGTCGAGGAGCAACAGTTAATCATTTATAAACCGCTGACTATATTTATAGCCATTGTGCACTCTCCAGTTGCATAACTTGCGCAAACGTATTAACGAACTTTTAGACTACTCAACAAATACAATTTTTGTTCTTTTTGTTTCATATTCAAAGCAATTCAAACGTGTCAAGTAGCATTCGTAGGTGTTACTAATGCGCTTTTATATACTATTTAGGCTCTACATGACATTCCGCGACACCTTAAAATTATGTTGTGCATTTTACAAGCACTCCTCTTGTCGAGGAGCAACAGTTAATCATTTATAGACCGCTGACTATATTTATAGCCATTGTGCACTCTCCAGTTGCATAACTTGCGCAAACGTATTAACGAACTTTTAGACTACTCAAGAAATACAATTTTTGTTCTTTTTGTTTCATATTCAAAGCAATTCAAACGTGTCAAGTAGCATTCGTAGGTGTTACTAATGCGCTTTTATATGCTATTTAGGCTCTACATGACATTCCGCGACACCTTAAAATTATGTTGTGCATTTTACAAGCACTCCTCTTGTCGAGGAGCAACAGTTAATTATTTATATACCGCTGACTATATTTATAGCCATTGTGCACTCTCCAGTTGCATAACATGCGCAAACGTATTAACGAACTTTTAGACTACTCAACAAATACAATTTTTGTTCTTTTTGTTTCATATTCAAAGCAATTAAGTCGTGTCAAGTAGCATTCGTAGGTGTTACTAATGCGTTTTTATATAATATTTAGGCTCTACATGACTTTTGGCGACACCTTCGAATTATTTTGTGCATCTTTACAAGCACTCCTCTTGTCGAGGAGCAACAGTTAATCATTTATAGACCGCTGACTATATTTATAGCCATTGTGCACTCTCCAGTTGCATAACTTGCGCAAACGTATTAACGAACTTTTAGACTACTTAACAAATACAATTTTTGTTCTTTTTGTTTCATATTCAAAGCAATTCAAACGTGTCAAGTAGCATTCGTAGGTGTTACTAATGCGCTTTTATATACTATTTAGGCTCTACATGACATTCCGCGACACCTTAAAATTATGTTGTGCATTTTACAAGCACTCCTCTTGTCGAGGAGCAACAGTTAATCATTTATAGACCGCTGACTATATTTATAGCCATTGTGCACTCTCCAGTTGCATAACTTGCGCAAACGTATTAACGAACTTTTAGACTACTCAACAAATACAATTTTTGTTCTTTTTGTTTCATATTTCAAGCAATTCAAAAGTGTCAAGTAGCATTCGTACTTGTTACTAATGAGATTTTATATACTATTTAGGCTCTACATGAAATTCCGCGACACCTTCGAATTATTTTGTGCATTTTACAAGCACTCCCCTTGTCGAGGAGCAACAGTTAATCATTTATAGACCGTTGACTATATTTATAGCCATTGTGCACTCTCCAGTTGCATAACTTGCGCAATCGTATTAACGAACTTTTAGACTACTCAACAAATACAATTTTTGTTCTTTTTGTTTCATATTCAAAGGAATTCAAACGTGTCAAGTAGCATTCGTAGGTGTTACTAATGCGCTTTTATATACTATTTAGGCTCTACATGACATTCCGCGACACCTTACAATTATGTTGTGCATTTTACAAGCACTCCTCTTGTCGAGGAGCAACAGTTAATCATTTATAGACCGCTGACTATATTTATAGCCATTGTGCACTCTCCAGTTGCATAACTTGCGCAAACGTATTAACGAACTTTTAGACTACTCAACAAATACAATTTTTGTTCTTTTTGTTTCATATTCAAAGGAATTCAAACGTGTCAAGTAGCATTCGTAGGTGTTACTAATGCGCTTTTATATACTATTTAGGCTCTACATGACATTCCGTGACACCTTACAATTATGTTGTGCATTTTACAAGCACTCCTCTTGTCGAGGAGCAACAGTTAATCATTTATAGACCGCTGACTATATTTATAGCCATTGTGCACTCTCCAGTTGCATAACATGCGCAAACGTATTAACGAACTTTTAGACTACTCAACAAATACAATTTTTGTTCTTTTTGTTTCATATTCAAAGCAATTAAGTCGTGTCAAATAGCATTCGTAGGTGTTACTAATGCGTTTTTATATAATATTTAGGCTCTACATGACTTTTGGCGACACCTTCGAATTATTTTGTGCATCTTTACAAGCACTCCTCTTGTCGAGGAGCAACAGTTAATCATTTATAGACCGCTGGCTATATTTATAGCCATTGTGCACTCTCCAGTTGCATAACTTGCGCAAACGTATTAACGAACTTTTAGACTACTCAACAAATACAATTTTTGTTCTTTTTGTTTCATATTCAAAGCAATTCAAACGTGTCAAGTAGCATTCGTAGGTGTTACTAATGCGCTTTTATATACTATTTAGGCTCTACATGACATTCCGCGACACCTTAAAATTATGTTGTTCATTTTACAAGCACTCCTCTTGTCGAGGAGCAACAGTTAATCATTTATAGACCGCTGACTATATTTATAGCCATTGTGCACTCTCCAGTTGCCTAACTTGCGCAAACGTATTAACGAACTTTTAGACTACTCAACAAATACAATTTTTGTTCTTTTTGTTTCATATTTCAAGCAATTCAAAAGTGTCAAGTAGCATTCGTACTTGTTACTAATGCGATTTTATATACTATTTAGGCTCTACATGACATTCCGCGACACCTTCGAATTATTTTGTGCATTTTACAAGCACTCCCCTTGTCGAGGAGCAACAGTTAATCATTTATAGACCGCTGACTATATTTATAGCCATTGTGCACTCTCCAGTTGCATAACTTGCGCAAACGTATTAACGAACTTTTAGACTACTCAACAAATACAATTTTTGTTCTTTTTGTTACATATTCAAAGGAATTCAAACGTGTCAAGTAGCATTCGTAGGTGTTACTAATGCGCTTTTATATACTATTTAGGCTCTACATGACATTCCGCGACACCTTAGAATTATGTTGTGCATTTTACAAGCACTCCTCTTGTCGAGGAGCAACAGTTAATCATTTATAGACCGCTGACTATATTTATAGCCATTGTGCACTCTCCAGTTGCATAACTTGCGCAAACGTATTAACGAACTTTTAGACTACTCAACAAATACAATTTTTGTTCTTTTTGTTTCATATTCAAAGGAATTCAAACTTGTCAAGTAGCATTCGTAGGTGTTACTAATGCGCTTTTATATACTATTTAGGCTCTACATGACATTCCGCGACACCTTAGAATTATGTTGTGCATTTTACAAGCACTCCTCTTGTCGAGGAGCAACAGTTAATCATTTATAGACCGCTGACTATATTTATAGCCATTGTGCATTCTCCAGTTGCATAACTTGCGCAGACGTATTAACGAACTTTTAGACTACTCAACAAATACAATTTTTGTTCTTTTTGTTTCATATTCAAAGCAATTCAAACTTGTCAAGTAGCATTCGTAGGTGTTACTAATGCGCTTTTATATACTATTTAGGCTCTACATGACATTCCGCGACACCTTAGAGTTATGTTGTGCATTTTACAAGCACTCCTCTTGTCGAGGAGCAACAGTTAATCATTTATAGACCGCTGACTATATTTATAGCCATTGTGCACTCTCCAGTTGCATAACTTGCGCAGACGTATTAACGAACTTTTAGACTACTCAACAAATACAATTTTTGTTCTTTTTGTTTCATATTCAAAGCAATTCAAACTTGTCAAGTAGCATTCGTAGGTGTTACTAAAGCGCTTTTATATACTATTTAGGCTCTACATGACATTCCGCGACACCTTCGAATTATTTTGTGCATTTTACAAACACTCCTCTTGTCGAGGAGCAACAGTTAATCATTTATAAACCGCTGACTATATTTATAGCCATTGTGCACTCTCCAGTTGCATAACTTGCGCAAACGTATTAACGAACTTTTAGACTACTCAACAAATACAATTTTTGTTCTTTTTGTTTCATATTCAAAGCAATTCAAAAGTGTCAAGTAGCATTCGTACTTGTTACTAATGAGATTTTATATACTATTTAGGCTCTACATGACATTCCGCGACACCTTCGAATTATTTTGTGCATTTTACAAGCACTCCCCTTGTCGAGGAGCAACAGTTAATCATTTATAGACCGTTGACTATATTTATAGCCATTGTGCACTCTCCAGTTGCATAACTTGCGCAAACGTATTAACGAACTTTTAGACTACTCAACAAATACAATTTTTGTTCTTTTTGTTTCATATTCAAAGGAATTCAAACGTGTCAAGTAGCATTCGTAGGTGTTACTAATGCGCTTTTATATACTATTTAGGCTCTACATGACATTCCGCGACACCTTAGAATTATGTTGTGCATTTTACAAGCACTCCTCTTGTCGAGGAGCAACAGTTAATCATTTATAGACCGCTGACTATATTTATAGCCATTGTGCACTCTCCAGTTGCATAACTTGCGCTAACGTATTAACGAACTTTTAGACTACTCAACAAATACAATTTTTGTTCTTTTTGTTTCATATTCAAAGGAATTCAAACTTGTCAAGTAGCATTCGTAGGTGTTACTAATGCGCTTTTATATACTATTTAGGCTCTACATGACATTCCGTGACACCTTACAATTATGTTGTGCATTTTACAAGCACTCCTCTTGTCGAGGAGCAACAGTTAATCATTTATAGACCGCTGACTATATTTATAGCCATTGTGCACTCTCCAGTTGCATAACTTGCGCAAACGTATTAACGAACTTTTAGACTACTCAACAAATACAATTTTTGTTCTTTTTGTTACATATTCAAAGGAATTCAAACGTGTCAAGTAGCATTCGTAGGTGTTACTAATGCGCTTTTATATACTATTTAGGCTCTACATGACATTCCGCGACACCTTAGAATTATGTTGTGCATTTTACAAGCACTCCTCTTGTCGCGGAGCAACAGTTAATCATTTATAGACCGCTGACTATATTTATAGCCATTGTGCACTCTCCAGTTGCATAACTTGCGCAAACGTATTAACGAACTTTTAGACTACTCAACAAATACAATTTTTGTTCTTTTTGTTTCATATTCAAAGGAATTCAAACTTGTCAAGTAGCATTCGTAGGTGTTACTAATGCGCTTTTATATACTATTTAGGCTCTACATGACATTCCGCGACACCTTAGAATTATGTTGTGCATTTTACAAGCACTCCTCTTGTCGAGGAGCAACAGTTAATCATTTATAGACCGCTGACTATATTTATAGCCATTGTGCACTCTCCAGTTGCATAACTTGCGCAGACGTATTAACGAACTTTTAGACTACTCAACAAATACAATTTTTGTTCTTTTTGTTTCATATTCAAAGAATTCAAACTTGTCAAGTAGCATTCTTAGGTGTTACTAATGCGCTTTTATATACTATTTAGGCTCTACATGACATTCCGCGACACCTTAGAGTTATGTTGTGCATTTTACAAGCACTCCTCTTGTCGAGGAGCAACAGTTAATCATTTATAGACCGCTGACTATATTTATAGCCATTGTGCACTCTCCAGTTGCATAACTTGCGCAGACGTATTAACGAACTTTTAGACTACTCAACAAATACAATTTTTGTTCTTTTTGTTTCATATTCAAAGCATTCAAACTTGTCAAGTAGCATTCGTAGGTGTTACTAAAGCGCTTTTATATACTATTTAGGCTCTACATGACATTCCGCGACACCTTCGAATTATGTTGTGCATTTTACAAGCACTCCTTTTGTCGAGGAGCAACAGTTAATCATTTATAGACCGCTGACTATATTTATAGCCATTGTGCACTGCTCCAGTTGCATAACTTGCGCAAACGTATTAACGAACTTTTAGACTACTCAACAAATACAATTTTTGTTCTTTTTGTTTCATATTCAAAGGAATTCAAACTTGTCAAGTAGCATTCGTAGGTGTTACTAATGCGCTTTTATATACTATTTAGGGCTCTACATGACATTCCGCGACACCTTAGAATTATGTTGTGCATTTTACAAGCACTCCTCTTGTCGAGGAGCAACAGTTAATCATTTATAGACCGCTGACTATATTTATAGCCATTGTGCACTCTCCAGTTGCATAACATGCGCAAACGTATTAACGAACTTTTAGACTACTCAACAAATACAATTTTTGTTCTTTTTGTTTCATATTCAAAGCAATTAAGTCGTGTCAAATAGCATTCGTAGGTGTTACTAATGCGTTTTTATATAATATTTAGGCTCTACATGACTTTTGGCGACACCTTCGAATTATTTTTGTGCATCTTTACAAGCACTCCTCTTGTCGAGGAGCAACAGTTAATCATTTATAGACCGCTGGCTATATTTATAGCCATTGTGCACTCTCCAGTTGCATAACTTGCGCAAACGTATTAACGAACTTTTAGACTACTCAACAATACAATTTTTGTTCTTTTTGTTTCATATTCAAAGCAATTCAAACGTGTCAAGTAGCATTCGTAGGTGTTACTAATGCGCTTTTATATACTATTTAGGCTCTACATGACATTCCGCGACACCTTAAAATTATGTTGTTCATTTTACAAGCACTCTCTTGTCGAGGAGCAACAGTTAATCATTTATAGACCGCTGACTATATTTATAGCCATTGTGCACTCTCCAGTTGCCTAACTTGCGCAAACGTATTAACGAACTTTTAGACTACTCAACAAATACAATTTTTGTTCTTTTTGTTTCATATTTCATGCAATTCAAAAGTGTCAAGTAGCATTCGTACTTGTTACTAATGCGATTTTATATACTATTTAGGCTCTACATGACATTCCGCGACACCTTCGAATTATTTTGTGCATTTTACAAGCACTCCCCTTGTCGAGGAGCAACAGTTAATCATTTATAGACCGCTGACTATATTTTATAGCCATTGTGCACTCTCCAGTTGCATAACTTGCGCAAACGTATTAACGAAACTTTTAGACTACTCAACAAATACAATTTTTGTTCTTTTTGTTACATATTCAAAGGAATTCAAACGTGTCAAGTAGCATTCGTAGGTGTTACTAATGCGCTTTTATATACTATTTAGGCTCTACATGACATTCCGCGACACCTTAGAATTATGTTGTGCATTTTACAAGCACTCCTCTTGTCGAGGAGCAACAGTTAATCATTTATAGACCGCTGACTATATTTATAGCCATTGTGCACTCTCAGTTGCATAACTTGCGCAAACGTATTAACGAACTTTTAGACTACTCAACAAATACAATTTTTGTTCTTTTTGTTTCATATTCAAAGGAATTCAAACTTGTCAAGTAGCATTCGTAGGTGTTACTAATGCGCTTTTATATACTATTTAGGCTCTACATGACATTCCGCGACACCTTAGAATTATGTTGTGCATTTTACAAGCACTCCTCTTGTCGAGGAGCAACAGTTAATCATTTATAGACCGCTGACTATATTTATAGCCATTGTGCATTCTCCAGTTGCATAACTTGCGCAGACGTATTAACGAACTTTTAGACTACTCAACAAATACAATTTTTGTTCTTTTTGTTTCATATTCAAAGCAATTCAAACTTGTCAAGTAGCATTCGTAGGTGTTACTAATGCGCTTTTATATACTATTTAGGCTCTACATGACATTCCGCGACACCTTAGAGTTATGTTGTGCATTTTACAAGCACTCCTCTTGTCGAGGAGCAACAGTTAATCATTTATAGACCGCTGACTATATTTATAGCCATTGTGCACTCTCCAGTTGCATAACTTGCGCAGACGTATTAACGAACTTTTAGACTACTCAACAAATACAATTTTTGTTCTTTTTGTTTCATATTCAAAGCAATTCAAACTTGTCAAGTAGCATTCGTAGGTGTTACTAAAGCGCTTTTATATACTATTTAGGCTCTACATGACATTCCGCGACACCTTCGAATTATTTTGTGCATTTTACAAACACTCCTCTTGTCGAGGAGCAACAGTTAATCATTTATAAACCGCTGACTATATTTATAGCCATTGTGCACTCTCCAGTTGCATAACTTGCGCAAACGTATTAACGAACTTTTAGACTACTCAACAAATACAATTTTTGTTCTTTTTGTTTCATATTCAAAGCAATTCAAAAGTGTCAAGTAGCATTCGTACTTGTTACTAATGAGATTTTATATACTATTTAGGCTCTACATGACATTCCGCGACACCTTCGAATTATTTTGTGCATTTTACAAGCACTCCCCTTGTCGAGAGCAACAGTTAATCATTTATAGACCGTTGACTATATTTATAGCCATTGTGCACTCTCCAGTTGCATAACTTGCGCAAACGTATTAACGAACTTTTAGACTACTCAACAAATACAATTTTTGTTCTTTTTGTTTCATATTCAAAGGAATTCAAACGTGTCAAGTAGCATTCGTAGGTGTTACTAATGCGCTTTTATATACTATTTAGGCTCTACATGACATTCCGCGACACCTTAGAATTATGTTGTGCATTTTACAAGCACTCCTCTTGTCGAGGAGCAACAGTTAATCATTTATAGACCGCTGACTATATTTATAGCCATTGTGCACTCTCCAGTTGCATAACTTGCGCTAACGTATTAACGAACTTTTAGAACTACTCAACAAATTCAATTTTTGTTCTTTTTGTTTCATATTCAAAGCAATTCAAACTTGTCAAGTAGCATTCGTAGGTGTTACTAATGCGCTTTTATATACTATTTAGGCTCTACATGACATTCCGCGACACCTTAGAATTATGTTGTGCATTTTACAAGCACTCCTCTTGTCTAGAAGCAACAGTTAATCATTTATAGACCGCTGACTATATTTATAGCCATTGTGCACTCTCCAGTTGCATAACTTGCGCAAACGTATTAACGAACTTTTAGACTACTCAACAAATACAATTTTTGTTTCTTTTGTTTCATATTCAAAGCAATTCAAACGTGTCAAGTAGCATTCGTAGGTGTTTCTAATGCGCTTTTATATACTATTTAGGCTCTACATGACATTCCGCGACACCTTAGAATTATGGTGTGCATTTTACAAGCACTCCTCTTGTCGAGGAGCAACAGTTAATCATTTATAGACCGCTGACTATATTTATAGCCATTGTGCACTCTCCAGTTGCATAACGTGCGCAAACGTATTAACGAACTTTTAAACTACTCAACAAATACAATTTTTGTTCTTTTTGTTTCATATTCAAAGCAATTAAGTCGTGTCAAATAGCATTCGTAGGTGTTACTAATGCGTTTTTATATAATATTTAGGCTCTACATGACTTTTGGCGACACCTTCGAATTATTTTGTGCATCTTTACAAGCACTCCTCTTGTCGAGGAGCAACAGTTAATCATTTATATACCGCTGACTATATTTATAGCCATTGTGCACTCTCCAGTTGCATAACTTGCGCAAACGTATTAACGAACTTTTAGACTACTCAACAAATACAATTTTTGTTCTTTTTGTTTCATATTCAAAGCAATTAAGTCGTGTCAAATAGCATTCGTAGGTGTTACTAATGCGTTTTTACATAATATTTAGGCTCTACATGACTTTTGGCGACACCTTCGAATCATTTTGTGCATCTTTACAAGCACTCCTCTTGTCGAGGAGCAACAGTTAATCATTTATAGACCGCTGACTATATTTATAGCCATTGTGCACTCTCCAGTTGCATAACTTGCGCAAACGTATTAACGAACTTTTAGACTACTCAACAAATACAATTTTTGTTCTTTTTGTTTCATATTCAAAGCAATTCAAACGTGTCAAGTAGCATTCGTAGGTGTTACTAATGCGCTTTTATATACTATTTAGGCTCTACATGACATTCCGCGACACCTTAAAATTATGTTGTTCATTTTACAAGCACTCCTCTTGTCGAGGAGCAACAGTTAATCATTTATAGACCGCTGACTATATTTATAGCCATTGTGCACTCTCCAGTTGCATAACTTGCGCAAACGTATTAACGAACTTTTAGACTACTCAACAAATACAATTTTTGTTCTTTTTGTTTCATATTTCAAGCAATTCAAAAGTGTCAAGTAGCATTCGTACTTGTTACTAATGCGATTTTATATACTATTTAGGCTCTACATGACATTCCGCGACACCTTCGAATTATTTTGTGCATTTTACAAGCACTCCCCTTGTCGAGGAGCAACAGTTAATCATTTATAGACCGCTGACTATATTTATAGCCATTGTGCACTCTCCAGTTGCATAACTTGCGCAAACGTATTAACGAACTTTTAGACTACTCAACAAATACAATTTTTGTTCTTTTTGTTTCATATTCAAAGGAATTCAAACGTGTCAAGTAGCATTCGTAGGTGTTACTAATGCGCTTTTATATACTATTTAGGCTCTACATGACATTCCGCGACACCTTCGAATTATGTTGTGCATTTTACAAGCACTCCTCTTGTCGAGGAGCAACAGTTAATCATTTATAGACCGCTGACTATATTTATAGCCATTGTGCACTCTCCAGTTGCATAACTTGCGCAAACGTATTAACGAACTTTTAGACTACTCAACAAATACAATTTTTGTTCTTTTTGTTTCATATTCAAAGGAATTCAAACTTGTCAAGTAGCATTCGTAGGTGTTACTAATGCGCTTTTATATACTATTTAGGCTCTACATGACATTCCGCGACACCTTAGAATTATGTTGTGCATTTTACAAGCACTCCTCTTGTCGAGGAGCAACAGTTAATCATTTATAGACCGCTGACTATATTTATAGCCATTGTGCACTCTCCAGTTGCATAACTTGCGCAGACGTATTAACGAACTTTTAGACTACTCAACAAATACAATTTTTGTTCTTTTTGTTTCATATTCAAAGCAATTCAAACTTGTCAAGTAGCATTCGTAGGTGTTACTAATGCGCTTTTATATACTATTTAGGCTCTACATGACATTGCGCGACACCTTAGAATTATTTTGTGCATTTTACAAACACTCCTCTTGTCGAGGAGCAACAGTTAATCATTTATAGACCGCTGACTATATTTATAGCCATTGTGCACTCTCCAGTTGCATAACTTGCGCAGACGTATTAACGAACTTTTAGACTACTCAACAAATACAATTTTTGTTCTTTTTGTTTCATATTCAAAGCAATTCAAACTTGTCAAGTAGCATTCGTAGGTGTTACTAATGCGCTTTTATATACTATTTAGGCTCTACATGACATTCCGCGACACCTTCGAATTATTTTGTGCATTTTACAAGCACTCCCCTTGTCGAGGAGCAACAGTTAATCATTTATAGACCGCTGACTATATTTATAGCCATTGTGCACTCTCCAGTTGCATAACTTGCGCAAACGTATTAACGAACTTTTAGACTACTCAACAAATACAATTTTTGTTCTTTTTGTTCATATTCAAAGGAATTCAAACGTGTCAAGTAGCATTCGTAGGTGTTACTAATGCGCTTTTATATACTATTTAGGCTCTACATGACATTCCGCGACACCTTAGAATTATGTTGTGCATTTTACAAGCACTCCTCTTGTCGAGGAGCAACAGTTAATCATTTATAGACCGCTGACTATATTTATAGCCATTGTGCACTCTCCAGTTGCATAACTTGCGCAAACGTATTAACGAACTTTTAGACTACTCAACAAATACAATTTTTGTTCTTTTTGTTTCATATTCAAAGGAATTCAAACTTGTCAAGTAGCATTCGTAGGTGTTACTAATGCGCTTTTATATACTATTTAGGCTCTACATGACACTCCGCGACACCTTAGAATTATGTTGTGCATTTTACAAGCACTCCTCTTGTCGAGGAGCAACAGTTAATCATTTATAGACCGCTGACTATATTTATAGCCATTGTGCACTCTCCAGTTGCATAACTTGCGCAGACGTATTAACGAACTTTTAGACTACTCAACAAATACAATTTTTGTTCTTTTTGTTTCATATTCAAAGCAATTCAAACTTGTCAAGTAGCATTCGTAGGTGTTACTAATGCGCTTTTATATACTATTTAGGCTCTACATGACATTGCGCGACACCTTAGAATTATTTTGTGCATTTTACAAACACTCCTCTTGTCGAGGAGCAACAGTTAATCATTTATAGACCGCTGACTATATTTATAGCCATTGTGCACTCTCCAGTTGCATAACTTGTGCAAATGTATTAACGAACTTTTAGACTACTCAACAAGTTCAATTTTTGTTCTTTTTGTTTCATATTCAAAGCAATTCAAACTTGTCAAGTAGCATTCGTAGGTGTTACTAATGCGCTTTTATATACTATTTAGGCTCTACATGACATTCCGCGACACCTTAGAATTATGTTGTGCATTTTACAAGCACTCCTCTTGTCGAGGAGCAAAAGTTAATCATTTATAGACCGCTGACTATGTTTATAGCCATTGTGCACTCTTCAGTTGCATAACTTGCGCAAACGTCTTAACGAACTTTTAGACTGCTCAACAAATTCAATTTTGTTCTTTTTGTTTCATATTCAAAGCAATTCAAACTTGTCAAGTAGCATTCGTAGGTGTTACTAATGCGCTTTTATATACTATTTAGGCTCTACATGACATTCCGCGACACCTTCGAATTATGTTGTGCATTTTACAAGCACTCCTCTTGTCGAGGAGCAACAGTTAATCATTTATAGACCGCTGACTATATTTATAGCCATTGTGCACTCTCCAGTTGCATAACTTGCGCAAACGTATTAACGAACTTTTAGACTAATCAACAAATACAATTTTTGTTCTTTTTGTTTCATATTCAAAGGAATTCAAACGTGTCAAAAGGCATTTGTAGGTGTTACTAATGCGATTTTATATAATATTTAGGCTATACATGACATTGCGCGACACCTTCGAATTATGTTGTGCATTTTACAAGCACTCCTCTTGTCGAGAAGCAACAGTTAATCATTTATAGACCGCTGACTATATTTATAGCCATTGTGCACTCTCCAGTTGCATAACTTGCGCAAACGTATTAACGAACTTTTAGACTAATCAACAAATACAATTTTTGTTCTTTTTGTTTCATATTCAAAGGAATTCAAACGTGTCAAACGGCATTCGTAGGTGTTACTAATGCGATTTTATATAATATTTAGGCTATACATGACATTGCGCGACACCTTCGAATTATGTTGTGCATTTTACAAGCACTCCTCTTGTCGAGGAGCAACAGTTAATCATTTATAGACCGCTGACTATATTTATAGCCATTGTGCACTCTCCAGTTGCATAACTTGCGCAAACGTATTAACGAACTTTTAGACTAATCAACAAATACAATTTTTGTTCTTTTTGTTTCATATTCAAAGGAATTCAAACGTGTCAAACGGCATTCGTAGGTGTTACTAATGCGATTTTATATAATATTTAGGCTATACATGACATTGCGCGACACCTTCGAATTATGTTGTGCATTTTACAAGCACTCCTCTTGTCGAGGAGCAACAGTTAATCATTTATAGACCGCTGACTATATTTATAGCCATTGTGCACTCTCCAGTTGCATAACTTGCGCAAACGTATTAACGAACTGTTAGACTACTCAACAAATACATTTTTTGTTTTTTTTGTTTCATATTCAAAGGAATTCAAACGTGTCAAACGGCATTCGTAGGTGTTACTAATGCGATTTTATATAATATTTAGGCTATACATGACATTGCGCGACACCTTCGAATTATGTTGTGCATTTTACAAGCACTCCTCTTGTCGAGAGGCAACAGTTAATCATTTATAGACCGCTGACTATATTTATAGCCATTGTGCACTCTCCAGTTGCATAACTTGCGCAAACGTATTAACGAACTTTTAGACTAATCAACAAATACAATTTTTGTTCTTTTTGTTTCATATTCAAAGGAATTCAAACGTGTCAAACGGCATTCGTAGGTGTTACTAATGCGATTTTATATAATATTTAGGCTATACATGACATTGCGCGACACCTTCGAATTATGTTGTGCATTTTACAAGCACTCCTCTTGTCGAGGAGCAACAGTTAATCATTTATAGACCGCTGACTATATTTATAGCCATTGTGCACTCTCCAGTTGCATAACTTGCGCAAACGTATTAACGAACTTTTAGACTAATCAACAAATACAATTTTTGTTCTTTTTGTTTCATATTCAAAGGAATTCAAACGTGTCAAACGGCATTCGTAGGTGTTACTAATGCGATTTTATATAATATTTAGGCTATACATGACATTGCGCGACACCTTCGAATTATGTTGTGCATTTTACAAGCACTCCTCTTGTCGAGGAGCAACAGTTAATCATTTATAGACCGCTGACTATATTTATAGCCATTGTGCACTCTCCAGTTGCATAACTTGCGCAAACGTATTAACGAACTTTTAGACTACTCAACAAATACAATTTTTGTTTTTTTTTTGTTTCATATTCAAAGCAATTCAAACTTGTCAAGTAGCATTCGTAGGTGTTACTAATGCGATTTTATATACTATTTAGGCTCTACATGACATATCGAAGGAAAAATTCATTGCAGAAGATGCTCACGTTAACATCTATTAATTTCTGTGGACTCTTAACATGCTAAAATACGCTCTAAGGTACTTTAGTAACAACGTAAGGCATCTTTCATGTTAAAACTTCATCTAGAAGTTATCATAGCGTCCCGGAATTTGTATTTAAACCAAGAAAATTGTTACACGCTTTTTGGGGTAATTAGGGGTGTTAATATGCACAATTTACATCTAACAAAAGCAGTTCTAGCAATTTTTCGATGTCTGATATTTATTAAATAAACATGTTTAACGGCGAATGAAAAGGTCATTGCAGAAGATGCTCACGCTAACGACTATTACTTTCTATTGAATATTAACATGCTAAAAACGGTCTCTAATGTACTTTAGGAACAATATATAGTATTTTTTGCATTACTAGTCTCAGAACGCACCGTTATTGGTCTATTTTGAGGTTGTGAAGTTGATTTTCTCCACCAAGGGAGAGAAAGTAAAATAAACAATTTTCACCGTGGTAACTAATAAATTGCTAAGTTACGAAATATGACTATTTTAATTTTGACGTTTTAAAGAGCTGTATTGTCAGATTGACAGTTAAAATATTTTCGAAATTTGTTGTGAATTTAGGTATTAAGCCGTTTGGTAGTGCAAAAAATAGTATATACACCACGGTAGCGAATCGTCTTATAACCTTCGCGCTTTAGATACTTCGCGCTGCGCGCTCAGTATCTAATATGCGCTCAGGTTATAATACTGCGCTTCGCTACCTTGATGTATAATATACTATTTTATGTTAAAAGTCCTCGAATTTATTATAGCATCTCGGAATTTGTATTTATACCAGGGAAATGGTTACACGCTTCTCGGCGCAATTTGGGGTGTTAATATGCACAATTTGCAACTACCGCAAACCAGTTCTAGCAATTTTTCGATGTGTGGTATTTATATAAGAAGCATGTAATGGCGGATAGAAAATTTATTGCAGAAGGTGCTCACGCTAACGTGTATTGCTTTTTGTGGACTCTTAGCATGCTTGAAACACTCTCTAAGGTACTTTAGCACAAAGTATAACATCTTTGATGTTAAAACGCCGTCTAGAAGTTATTGTAGTGCCCCGGAAATTGTATTTATTTCCAGGAAATTGTTACACTCTTCTCGGCGCATTTAGGGGTGTTAATAAGCACAATTGTCAACTACCGGAAGGCAGTTCTAGCCATTTTTCGATGTCTTGTATTTATATAAGGAGCATGAAATGGCGAATAGAAAATTGATTGTAGAAGGTGCTCACGCTAACGTCTATTGCTTTCTGTGGACTCTTAACATGTTAAAATCGTTCTCTAAGGTACTTTAGCAACAAAATATAGCATCTTTAATGTTAATAGTCCGTCTAGAAGTTATTATAGCGTCTCCAAATTTGTATTTATGCCTAATAAATAATTACACTTTTCTAGGCGCAATTAGGGTGTTACTATGCAGTATTTACAACTACCGGAAAGCAGTTCTAGCCATTTTTCGATGTCTTGTATTTATATAAGGAGCATGAAATGGCGAATAGAAAATTGATTGTAGAAGGTGCTCAAGCTAACGTCTATTGCTTTCTGTGGACTCTTAACATGTTAAAATCGTTCTCTAAGGTACTTTAGCAACAAAATATAGCATCTTTAATGTTAATAGTCCGTCTAGAAGTTATTATAGCGTCTCCAAATTTGTATTTATACCTAATAAATAATTACACTTTTCTAGGCGCAATTAGGGTGTTACTATGCAGTATTTACAACTACCGGAAAGCAGTTCTAGCAATTTTTCGATGTCTGATATTTATATAAGAAGCAGGTTTAATGACCAACGCAAATTTCATTGCAGAAGATGTTCGCGCTAACGACTATTGCTTTCTGTGGACTCTTAACATGTTAAAATCGTTCTCTAAGGTACTTTAGCAACAAAATATAGCATCTTTAATGTTAATAGTCCGTCTAGAAGTTATTATAGCGTCTCCAAATTTGTATTTATACCTAATAAATAATTACACGTTTCTAGGCGCAATTAGGGTGTTACTATGCAGTATTTACAACTACCGGAAAGCAGTTCTAGCAATTTTTCGATGTCTGATATTTATATAAGAAGCAGGTTTAATGACCAACGCAAATTTCATTGCAGAAGATGTTCGCGCTAACGACTATTGCTTTCTGAGGACTCTTAACATGCTAAAAACACTGTAAGGTACTTTAGCAACGTAGTATAGCATTTTTGATGTTAAAACGCCGTCTAGAAGGTTTGTAGCGTCCTGGAATTTGTATTTATTCCTAGGAAATTGTTACACTCTTGTCGGGGTAATTAGGGGTGTTAATATGCACAATTTACAACTACCGGAAAGCAGTTCTATCAATTCTTCGATGTATGGTATTTACATATGAAGCATGTTTAATATCGAAGGAAAAATGCATTGCAGAAGATGCTCACGTTAACATCTATTAATTTCTGTGGACTCTTAACATGCTAAAATACGCTCTAAGGTACTTTAGTAACAACGTAAGGCATCTTTCATGTTAAAACTTCATCTAGAAGTTATCATAGCGTCCCGGAATTTGTATTTAAACCAAGAAAATTGTTACACGCTTTTTGGGGTAATTAGGGGTGTTAATATGCACAATTTACAACTAACAAAAGCAGTTCTAGCAATTTTTCGATGTCTGATATTTATTAATTAAACATGTTTAACGGCGAATGAAAAGGTCATTGCAGAAGATGCTCACGCTAACGACTATTACTTTCTATTGAATATTAACATGCTAAAAACGGTCTCTAATGTACTTTAGGAACAAACTATAGTATTTTTTATGTTAAAAGTCCTTCTCGAATTTATTATAGCATCTCGGAATTTGTATTTATACCAGGGAAATGGTTACACGCTTCTCGGCGCAATTTGGGGTGTTAATATGCACAATTTGCAACTACCGCAAACCAGTTCTAGCAATTTTTCGATGTCTGGTAGTTATATAAGAAGCATGTAATGGCGGATAGAAAATTTATTGCAGAAGGTGCTCACGCTAACGTGTATTGCTTTTTGTGGACTCTTAGCATGCTTGAAACACTCTCTAAGGTACTTTAGCAGCAAAGTATAACATCTTTGATGTTAAAACGCCGTCTAGAAGTTATTGTAGTGCCCCGGAAATTGTATTTATTTCCAGGAAATTGTTACACTCTTCTCGGCGCATTTAGGGGTGTTAATAAGCACAATTATTGTCAACTACCGGAAGGCAGTTCTAGCCATTTTTCGATGTCTTGTATTTATATAAGGAGCATGAAATGGCGAATAGAAAATTGATTGTAGAAGGTGCTCACGCTAACGTCTATTGCTTTCTGTGGACTCTTAACATGTTAAAATCGTTCTCTAAGGTACTTTAGCAACAAAATATAGCATCTTTAATGTTAATAGTCCGTCTAGAAGTTATTATAGCGTCTCCAAATTTGTATTTATACCTAATAAATAATTACACTTTTCTAGGCGCAATTAGGGTGTTACTATGCAGTATTTACAACTACCGGAAAGCAGTTCTAGCAATTTTTCGATGTCTGATATTTATATAAGAAGCAGGTTTAATAACCAACGCAAATTTCATTGCAGAAGATGTTCGCGCTAATGACTATTGCTCTCTGTGGACTCTTTAACATGTTAAAAACACTGTAAGGTACTTTAGCAACGTAGAATAGCATCTTTGATGTTAAAACGCCGGCTAGAAGTTATTGTAGCGCCCCGGAAGTTGTATTTATTCCTAAGAAATTGTTACACTCTTCTGGGCGCATTTAGGGCTGTTATTATGCACAATTTACAACTACCGGAAAGCAGTTCTAGCATTTCTTCGCTGTCCGGTGCTAGTGCGTTTTAGAGCTCCAAGCTCCCTTTTCATTTCCGTAGATTGGACCTTACCTTTGCAGCTCGAGATATATCTACTATTTGATTTGCGATTTGATTAGCCGTAACGCTTGATGTAGCGCTTGCAGTATGAGAAATTGCACCTAGTTTTTTTAGCAGACTCCACGCTTTTCCGCTGGAATGGATAAAATTCATATTTTTGGTGGTCTCATTCCATTTGCTCCTTCGTGCTAGATCGAGGTTGTGTAGTAAATCATCGGAAATAGCTGTTCTTCCAGACAGTTTTCATACAGCAATTCGTTAGCTTTACTGCAGCACGGTATGTACTTTCTTCTTACCTGTTAAGATGATCATAATCTTAACAATTTTTTGGTAATTTTCTACGAGTAGAGCAATAAATCTGATATCTTCCAGTTCAGAAGAAAATTTTCGCCAGTTTACTTTTGAAAAGTTCCATCTTGAGTGATGAGGGCTTTGAATAATAGGAATTTGCGTGCCCATCTCCAGAAATATAGGTCTGTGCTGGATGTGGGGAAAGTTTTTAGGAACTTAACTAATGGAAGGTGTTTGTCGGTGGATCCAAATTAGTCCCAGAGTTCCATCTAGCTAAAACAAGTATTCCTCTTTGGCACTGAAGATAAGATGCAAGCCCTCTACCTTGGCCTTGGCTCACGCTATATATACAGGGTGTTCGGATAATAGGAAACCATACATCGATGGTGAGTTCTACACATTATAATAATAAAAAACTTCATATGCAGTATTGTCAGAAAATCGTAATTGGCGTAGATACCTACCCTTAAAGTTTGCTCGTGCTCTTTATTGCAATGTTTACAAACGAAAAGAAAAATAATCGATAACATGTATTTTGAACTGGCAGTTAACTTAACACCATATTTTCTTTTTAGTTTTAACTTTTATATCTGAAGACATAACTCCGATCTAGATGCGGCATCTTGTAGAGAATAAAAAAATTCAAAATTAATTTACTCTTGTTTGGTATGCGTAACATAAACTGTTTTGTTAGAAATTCTATCTAAAGTTTTAAGGCTTTTCTTTTCAGGGTCATTATCTGATTAGCCTCGATAACAAAAATACCATACATTGATGGTGAGTTCTACGCATTAAAATAATAAAAAACTCCATATGCAGTATTGTCGGAAAATCGTTATTGGCGTAGATACCGACCTTTACAGTTTTTGAAACCGCTGTATTTTATTTTATTCATAGAACACATATCAAATATCATAAATCTAAATTTAACATAATAAAAAAACAACACACGGGTTGATGTTTTTTTTACTCTATGCTACTTTTATAAACATTCACAGCACATTTTTGAAATGCCCTCCGTTCATGCGTATACAGCTCTGCGCCCGTAGCACCAACGATTTCCTTACGCACGCGAATGTCGCTAGTTGTTCACGTATAGTTTAACAAGCATCTATTATACGCTGTCTCAACTCTTCTACATTCTCGACAGGAGTAGTACAAACAATAGCTTTTAACCATTCCCACAAAGAAGAGTCCAGAAGATTTAAATCCGGCGATCTTGGCGGCCATGGGACTGATCCAGCCCGTCCTATCCATCTTTCCGGGCAGGTTTCATTAAGGTACTGGTGCACAGCATTACTGAAATGAGCAAGAGCTCCATCCTGTAATAACCACACGTTTCTTCTGACTTCCAACGGAACATCTTCAAGTAACTGTGGAAGATCGTTCTTTAAGAAATATAGGTAAATCGGTCCTGTTAATCTATTCGGAAAAAAATGAGGTCCTATTAGTTGATCTCCGAATATCCCAATCCATACGTTCACGGAAAATCTTTCTTGGTGTCCAGCTTCAATAATTTCATGTGGGTTTTCTTCTGCTCACAAATGAGTGTATCGAAAATTTATAAATCCGTCTTTAGTGAAACCTGCCTCATCTGTATACAAAATGCTGGATCAGTGGCGCGTTTTTGCAAAATCCACTTGCAGAATTCGAGTCGCCGTGGATAATCACCAACCTTTAATGCCTGAACCTTTTGAAGATGGTAATGGTGTAACAGTTGTTCGTGAAGAACTTCCCAAACTGTCGAGTTGAACACTCCCTCCGTTAAGGCAATCCTTCTCGTACTAGTCTCAGGATTTCTGCACTACGCGTTGTCCTTGGCCGTCCACGATTTAATCGAGAAGAAATAAATGTACCCCCCTCTCAAAGGCGTCGATCTATGTTGCCAAACATATGTTTATTTGGAATTCGGCGATTAAGAAATGCTTTCCTATAAAGACGTTGCGCTTCTCTTGCATTACCATTTGCTCGTCCATAAATTAGGTGCATATCCGCCATCTCAGCAAAAGTATAATTAAAATTCATTGTTAACACAAACTCAAACATCAAGTTAAATAATAATAATTGCACGTAAACAACTCGACAACAAACAAACAAAAATTTTTGTTATCAAGGCTAATCAGATAATAACCTTGAAAGAAAAGCGTTAAAATTTTAGTAAGAATTTTTAACCAAACGGTTTATGTTACGCATACCAAACAAGAGTAAATTAATTTTGAATCTAGATCGGAGGTATGTCTTCAGATACAAAAGTTATGACTAAAAAGATAATATGGTTTTAGGTTAATTGCCAGTTCAAAATACATGTTATTTTTTGTTTGTTTGTGAACATTCCAATAAAGAGAACGTACACCAAGTTTAAAGTATTTATCTATTCATTTATAAAAAATAAATAAAAAAGTTAAAAATAAAGTTAAACTTTAAGGGTCGGCCAATAACGATTTTCGGACAATACTGCATATAAAGTTTTTTATTATTTTAATGCGTAGAACTCAGCATCAATGTATGGTTTTCTATTATCCGAACACCCTGTATATCAACGGTATAATATTGTTAGCTAATTGTACAAAATAATATTTAATTCTTAACGAAATGGTATGTATATCAATAAATAAAAGACAATTAGCACGTAAGTGTCATTGGTGGCTGCAATGGACCTGGGGTAAAGTATCCCCGCTGCTCTGTACAACTTGAGACCAAAGCAGTGGGCGCGGTCTACAAATATGGCAGTTTGTTTACGTTCTGCCTTCTGCAAACACACTCACAAAAATACAGTAAATATAAGGTACCTGTTGGGCTCAAGAAGTGTATTAGCTGGTGTAGATCATGGTTGTGCCTTAATATGGAAATTTGTAGCTCCAGGTGTAACGGTAACGTGAGCTTTTACCTGAAGAAATTCCCTTGTTAGCGACCGATGAATTTGACGGCGCCGGAACTTGAACTTTGCCAACAGCTGAACGTGCGTGCCGGAGCAGTGTAATTTGTCTTCGGACAACGGCCAGGAAGACACCACTGGGCGTACAATGCTCCAGGAATGTTGAATATGAAGTTCTAATCGTCTTGTTGATTCCGGTAGTGTCGGGGACGGAGAATTGCAGTGGTTTTGAAATTGTCAGGAAATGCTCTAGAAGGCAGTAAGCGCTGTCACAGTCTAGGGCACTCGTAGGTTTCGGAAATTTGCTCTACAAGACAGTAAGCGCTATCACAATCTAGGTCACTAGCAGGTTTCGAGTATTTGGTCTAGAAGACAGTAAGCGCTGTTACAATCTAGGGTACTGGTAGGTTTTGGGGGTTGCTCTAGGAGACAATAAGAGCTGTTACAATCTAGGACCAGAAGAGGGTTGGACGAAATGAAAGTCCAGAGACTCAAGTCGGACTGATAGGAATCGGTGGTCTCCAGTGACTCAAGTGATTTAAAATGGTTGAAAACCCTGCTTTTATATTCTTCAAACCGCGTTATCGGTACAGCAGCTCCGGGTACCATTGAGTGGGAGACTGCGCAGTAATTGCTTCTTCGTGTCTTCGCGCATAGCGGGTGCGTGGTTTTTTTATCACTAGTTCGAGCGCCTGATAGATGTAATGCTCGATTACGCCTAAATAAGCAATGTACAAATTAAATAAATTTTTGTTGTATAATTAGAATTTACTGCAGACGCTAGCGTTCCACTACATCATTTGGCCAAACAGTTTCCGGGGGCTTATATACGTTCACCATTGTTACTCCGGCGATCTCAATGGTCACAGTAGAGATATCATTATCTTCTTCTGCTTCTTTGCCTTTTTCATCAAATTTTGGACATAGGCCTCCTTCAAACTTCTCTATTCGTCTCTGTTCTGCTCCTGCCTTTTCTAGTGCAAGCCTCCCACGCTTTATAGGTCATCTTCCCATCTCATCTGTGGGCGGCCTCTTGACCTTTTTCCCAACCATGCCTCCACTGCTGTATTACTGTGTTCCATCGTTGATCTGATTGTCGGGCATTATGTTTTGCAAAGTCCCACTTCAGTCTTGCTACCCGTTCTCTGGCATCTTCCACCTCTGTTATTTGTCTGATCCAGATATTCGTTTTCTTATCTGATAGTTTTACACCTATCATTATTCTTTCCATGGATCTCTGTGTTTTTGCTGGATGAGATAGCAGAAACACAGAGATCATTATCTACGGATGTAGAAAAAAGTTTCACATTTTCTAGTTGTGTTTGTGCATATGTGGCTATGCCGTAGTTAAGGTGAAATGCGCACCTATTAATTTATAGCCGTAGATTTCTGCTCTTGATTGGAGCTGTGGTTCGTCCTTGGTATGTGTCCCTTGTATCAGAGCAACATCAATGTTATGTTCTAAAGGTAGCTTGGATTGGCATTCGTTTTTAGATCTGATGATACCCGCTATGTTTAATTGGCAGGCTCTTAGGGAATATTTTTGGAGTCATCGTGTATATTAGGATTACCCAGGAAATCATAAGGACGGTCTGAATTGCATATTGTGCTAGTTCTTTAGCGCTATCCAGAGTACACGTGTAGCCTAGTTCCTGCTACGAACTGACTTTGCACCCCTCCGAACTCCACAAACGCATTTTTTGAGAATTAATGTATCCATCTAAATAAAACCAGGCTTCGTCTACGAAAAAGTGTTCTCCAATAGGTCGTCATTTGGGGATATTTAGGAACCACTGACAATTATTCGACACTCTGAGGATGATCAGCTTTGTGTAGTTTTTGTACAGACTGCGACCGGTAGGAACAGACGTGAATGTCTTTCTTTAATATTTTGTAGCAGGTGCCAACTGCCAACTGAACTTGTTGAGACAAATGGTGTAGAGAGGTTTCAGGGGCATCTTCCATAATCTGTCCGACATTTTCAATTACTTTTGCCGTACCTCTCGGAGGATGACCGCTGCCTTCTTTGCGTGAAATGGATCCAGTCTCACGAAAAACCTTAACGCAGTGATTCAAAAAACAACAAAAAGTGTTTGAAAATTCCTATCGAAACTCTTCAAAACGATCATGGATTGAGTACTGCCATATTCCATCAACTCGACGACCGTTACGAAAATAAGATTCGACCATAAAAATTGTATGTTCTTGTAGCAAAACTATTTTAACGGAAGAGGTTACATTACCAAGCAAATAACTGACAGGTAGAGATTACAGAATACGTCTGTCTGTCTAGAGAAGCTGGTATTCTGTAAAGAAAGATTCCGTTTTAGTTAAAATTCTTAAAACAAACTGTACTGTACTTTCGTAGATATTTCACTAACGGAATACACAATTTACTAAGTGATCACAAACGCAAAGTGACGGTCGGTTGAAACAGCTGATGTGGTACGTTCACAATGAACTCTTCAGCGCAGACTTCGACGTAAAATTTAAAAGAACGCTCTTTATAATGTTTAAAGTTAATTTTGACAGCTTTTTATCGTTTTAGAAATATGCCTCGGACGTTCAAAACCAAACCGGGGAAAAAATATAAAACCACCAGCCAATCAACTCTAATGACAGCGGAGCAGGAAAAACGACTTGCTTATTGTCAGAGTGTAGATAAATATGATATAGCAACAACTGTGCTCTACAAGTTTGTAAAATTTCATTAAAAGACACATTTTTGTGACGGGCTGAAGAAAATCGGGGGGCAACCCATTCTTTCTAAAGAGGTGGAGCAGTTGATCGCACAACGTTTAATTTTATGTGCCGAGTGGGTTTACCCTTTAGACATCTACGATCTACGATGAATCGTCAAGAACTATTTAGACAAAGCAGATGTAGTCATAAAAATCAAAAACAGTTTTCCGTGAGTGCATTTTGCTAAATATTATTTAAAGCGACACTGGATGGACCTGGAAAGAGATTCTGCCAGAATAGTAATAGATGTAAGTGAGAGCTTTCTCATGAGACAATAAATAAGTATTTCGACACATTAGAGGAGTCTTCCCGTGATGTTTCTCCATCAAATGTGATCAATTTTGAGGAGACCAATCTCTCAGATGATCCTGAGAGAAAACGAGTCATTGTTCGCAAAGGTTGTAAATATTCAGAACGTGTAGTGAACACTTCAAAATCTTGCATATTAATCATGTTTGCTGCTTCTGGATGTGGAGATTAATTCCGGTGTATGGCATCCACACAGCCACACATATGTGCGATACGTGAACCAATAAGGGCCTTCTCAAGCAAAGTATAAAGGAAGCAATAGTTGGAGGTTTGACGGAATTTGCTTTGAGGACTGGTTTTAACCTTACTGTAGGAAACTTCCTGGTAAAAAAATCCTCATTAAAGATCATTTGTTGTCACACCTGAATTAATATAATTAAAATGTGTAGAGAGCATAATATTAATTGTGTGTTTCTCCCAGCAAATTCTAACGATCAGACACAACCAGTGGACGTCGCGATTTTTTAAGCCCTTGGAAAAAACCTGGCAAAATAGTCTCTGATCTTAAAAGAAGAGAGAAGAAGGATAGTAGTCATCCATGCCAAAGTCTGATTTTTCCAGTCTCTTACAGAAAATCCATACAAATGCAGAGAAAAATATCAATGCAGCATTCGAAAAATGATTCCACAGCATAGGGACAAGATGCTGGGTAGGATACAGCACAATGGAACTCACAAAGACAGTGAACAATTAATCGACGGTTCAATTGTTTCTATTTCGAATGACATTAGATTCCCTCTAAACTATATCTGCTGATCGATTTAGCAAGTTTTTTTGTACCTATCTACTTACCTAAAACTTAAAATATGTTCCTATTTACCCTGAGCAGTCAGAAAAGGAACAACCGGTGAACAATAATAACCGTTCCTATTGACCCTTCATCGAGGCCAATAGGACCGCAGCACTTTCTAATAAAAATGAGGGGTAAAAGTCAGAAAAAACTAATTTTCTAAAAGTGTACACCTAGAAAAGACCTTCCCCCATAATATACCAAACATTCCCAGTCAAAATATAAGGAGTTAATTCGCGAGGAAAAAAAGCTCACGAGGGAGGAATTTGGTAGAAATATGTAGTTGTATTACACCGAAAATAAGAAATTATTTTTGAGAAATCTCAAAGAAGGAAAATAATGCCTTCTACGACATTCTGTCCCAAAGTATTGGGAAGTAGCTAACATTAAACCGGTATTTAAAAAATGTGACTCTAAGATGTGTAATAACTACATAGGACAGAGGAATATCACTCTTAAGCATATGGCTTAAGCGAAACCTTAATTTAACATGTGCTGTATAATCAATAGAAAAGGATGAAAATTAAATTACAGCAGAATTGACAGAACTACAAAGTGGACTAGGAAATATCGTGATTGTAAGTACAGGGAAATAGTAAACTGGTGTACCATCTTTACGAAAGATGACAACGATTATGTAACCGTCTAAACTGCAAAGGCAAAAAAATGGATATAGGCAAATATCACATTGAAGGCGGTTGAGCTACAAATTAGTCTACAAACCGCCATGATGCTAAGTGCTGATAATACAGAGCAGTAGATAGTTGATCTATTATCATTTGCGACTTTACAAGCAGATGTAAACATAAATTGTATTAAGACTAAATCTGGGTAATCTGAATTGGAATGTGGTTAGAACTAAATCTATCAAATTTCTCGTACTAAAAAACTTAACAAATATTACACGGCACTTCCTGCGTGTGCTCATTATCAAGCGACACTTGCCAGAAACCCCAAAATAATACAGCTTGATGCGTGAGAAGGAGGTTAACGTTTCTAGGGGAAGTTGTAAAAATCACCTATTATTACTAACTGATTTTGTTCTCATTCAAAGGTTATCCAATCGAGTTGTCACTTAACAAACTCAGTCTTTTAGTCATCGCTACCACAACCTGAAACTTATTTCCAACCTCCATGAGTCGACAAGCTTCATGAAGAGGTTCTCTCCATTTCTCTGACTCTACTCTACCTTCGCCAGCCAGAGCCAAGAAAACAGACTAAAGCCACTTAAAGTTAAAAACTCATTAAAGAAGCCTCCCCTTCCCGTGCAAACAGCCCCCCGCAACAAGAAATGCTTGTCGTACAAATGCTGCCCTATTGATAATTCTCGCCGACACGCGACCAAGAGAAAAGGGGTTAAAGCGCAGGGCAAGTAAAAGTTGGGTCAAAGCAATAAGCAGTCGCCAGTAAACAGCGGTCAGTCAAGTGGTCGATAGTCCGGCATGGTTCCGCGGTCGCGCTCATGAAGTTTTCATGAAAACCAGGACCCGCAGCGAGTCGTTCGAGCAGAAACTGGAGAAAAGGTAAGTCTGGCGAATGCCCTGCTTTTAGTCAAAGTGCTTATGGCACAAGGCAGGGGAAATTTGGCTGAATCACTGGTCGAAAGTGAGCTTGGATTTTGGGGTATACGTGTCCTTACTTATACTGGGCGATCCTGAGATTTTCGAGTGTAGCTGACGTCATGCATACGTTTTCCACAACTGCAGGTTTATGCAAATTTTGATGCAGACGTTAAAATTTATGGAGTCCGCTAATTAAATAACACTTAACCTATACGGCAAATAATTTTTCTGAAATGTGCAATATGCCAGCATGTTAACCGCTCTATGTGAATTCATCAGCATGGTTTCATAAAAGACTGTTCAACGCTAACTAAGATGATGACAGCAGCGGGTTCAGTATTTCTCACATTGCCCTTTTCAGATTCTATCGTGCTATACTAAGCGTGCACATTATGTTCAGCTTAACGGTTCAAGTTTGTTAAATACTATACAACGCCCGGTGTCTCACAAGGGTCAAATTTGGATCCGTTACTGTTCAATATTGTTATCGATGCTATCAGTAGTATAATTTATGTAAACTTTTTACTACATCCTGATGATTTGAAGTTGTACAACTGTGGTACACACACTTTCCTCGTCTAAAAAACGAAAAAGCATGTTTTCTCAATTACTTCTATCTGTCTGTTCGTCTGTTGACGGTATAGCTTAAAAACTATTTATTGGAGGATATATTTTCGATCATATATACAGTGTGGTCCATTAAGTGTGCAACAAATGGGACATTTTTTTATTACTTGTACAACCGAAATTTAAATACTGCCAAAGGTTAGTGTATGTTCTATAATCACATTAGATGCATTTAGAATGGCTCCAAGTCAAACAGCATACAGGGCTGGACAAAAAATATGAAATTGGTGAAAGAATAAAGTCCCCTTATTTAAAATAATATAGCAAAATTTGTTTGGGTAAAGTTGTTTAGAATCAAAAGCTATGCTTAATTAAATACAAAGTCACGGCCTCGTATTCGAATTTTTATTCTTTTTATGGAAAATTTTGTATTACCCCATTGGCATTTGTAATTAAAGACATTTAATAAACAAGAACTCTTACCGGATAACTTATAAAAAGTCAAACTGTCAAACTACAGATTCTTTTGGCACTTATTAAATTTGTTTTTTCCATAGCTGTCCGCGATAGTTTTGGTATGTTTTGTTAATATCTGTTGTACATGAAACATTTTCATAACAATTTGAAATAAAATTGTAGGCTTTCATTGAGAGTTTTTTCATTTGCAAATTATTATTAGTAAAGCATTTGCCTTGTTAAAAAGAATATTTGCGAAAATCTAAAGTTCTGTTGAATATCGTTGCAACAAACATGAAGTGGACGGTTACCTAAAAAAATATAAATCGAAGTAAATTTTACAAATACGCTTCAAGTTGATAAAAGTTATTTAAACGTGATGTGGTTGTGGCTACTTTAAATACATATAAAATCAGAATAATAAAAATATCTTTCTACAAATTTTCCAAAAAAGAATAAAAACTCGAATAGGAAGCCCTGACTTAGTATTTGAGCATAACTTTTGATTTTAAACAACTTTTCTCAATAAAATTTTGCCATATTTTTGGAAATAAGGTAACTTTATTCTTGAACGAATTTCATATTTTTTGTCCTGCACTGTATGCTATTGGACTTGGAGCCATTCTAAATGCATCTAATATGGTAATCGAACATGCACTAACTTTTGGCGGTATTTAAACTTCGGTTGTACAAGTAATAAGAGAATGTCCCATTTGTTGCACACTTAATGGACCACATTGTATACAGGATAAGCACCTTAAAAAATATGTCTATTTTTGCTCTAAATCAGGGGTCGGCAACCTGCGGCCCGCGGGCCGCATGCGGCCCTTTGCAACTTTTTGCACGGCCCGCCAAAGCACCAATATAACTTTAGGAAAAATCAACAAACTTAGAGCGTAAGCGTGCCGAAATGTGGCCGGTGACAAAAATGCGCGACAAACAGAAGCATAGTGGGAAACCTATTTTACTGCGCAAGTTTAATCCCCACTCCCCAGCGAATACGACGTCTCGCTTAGCAAGTGTAGCATTCTTTCTAGTGATGGGCATAATCGGATGATTTCAATAATCGGAATGTTCCATTTCGGAATGTTTATAAAATCGGAATATCATCCGATTATTTTACATTCCGTAAATGCAAGCAAGGGAAAACGAGCGAAATAACAACAAGTGGAAGGAAGATGAAGTGCGTGCAAATTTACGATGAGAGCACTCGCCGTCGCGCCGTAAGCCCTTATCTGCGTTGGCATCTATTGTTTGGGTTTGTAGGACGGTCAGTAATAGCTATTTACGTTATTAGACCGGTAGCAACATTTTTATGGCCGCGCCAATACTTTACAGGTCGAACCGTAGGGCGAGACCTGTATGTTTGGCAAGGCCATAATAATTCTACCGGTCGTGTATCGTATAAGATTTTTTAGGATACTACATTGGTAACTAGCGTTTACATTGTTACAAACGAGTCCGGTAGATAAAATTTACCGGCCTAGACCAGTAGTAGTTCTATTACTACAGATCTAGGCCGGTAAATTTTATCTACCGGACTCGTTTGTAACAATGTAAACGCTAGTTACCAATGCAGTATCCTAAAAAACAATTTATGAGTTTGAGTCGCACAGTGGGATATGAGGAAATAAAATATTTTTTCAAATTATTACAGTAGTTACGTTAATAGACTTTCGGAAAATGGTAGTGATATTTTAAAGTTTAATAGCACATAAAGTACATAATAGATAGTATAAAACAATACTTGAATTTGAAGTCTCTAGGTGTACTATCTAATAACGGGTGTTCATAAACAGTCGTCATCCCAGTTGCTTTAAAAAACAAAATGTTATGTCTTTGATTAATTCGTGCAACACAATTAAACGTCATTGAGTACTGTCATAGCGCATTTTTTCTAACTTTTAATAGACATACGTTTCTGAAGTCAAAACCTACTGGGATGACGACTGTTTATGAACACCCGTTAATTAATCTACGAAATACCACTGCCATTAGTGCCATTCACGTATCATACACGTGCGCACACGGCGCGACCCGTCGGCATTCGCCAACCAGCATATAGCAGTCAAGTGAGTCAATACAACATTCCGTATTCCGTTCAGTTCAAATTCGCATTTCGTTTTCTCATTTTGTGTACCGAATAGTAAAATAATCGAATTCCGAAAGTTCCGAAATAATAGGAACCTTCCGATTTTTTGAACAATCGGAAACTTTCTGATTATTCATTCCGGATAGGCCCATCACTAATTCTTTCATTTCGCCAGTTTGCTACTGTATGTTCATATGTGCGTTCATGTTGACAGCCGTATGACGTTTCACTACAATATTTTATATTTTTTATATTTATATATTTGATATTTACATATTTATACATATTTAATTGGAATTGTATTTTCTTTTTTTCCTTTTTAAGAATTGTAAAATTTTTGTTCTCTAACATTATTGTTATTATAGCATGTCAATAAAAAATAAATTTTTTCTATATTTATTTTTAATAATATTTATACTCGTATATGATATAAAAGCACTATTTAAGTTACATTATTTTGAATGTGCGGCCCGCATAAAAAAATTTATTTTGAAAATGGCCCGCCGTCCTAAAAAGGTTGTCGACCCCTGCTCTAAATCAAGAGTTAGATAAAACTGATAGTGATCGAAAAAAGAATCTATTCGAGTGGCCTCTGAATTTTATAAAACTAAAAATATGGAACCTCAGACAAACTTCAAAATGCTTTCAATAATATTGTCTAGCTTCTGTCAAGAGTGCACTTTCAGGTTATAATGACAACAATCAGGACACACGTTCAAATCACAGATACAGGGTGAACAGCTCATCATCACGTCGTGACAACGTCCTTTGTGCTGCGAATACAATATGTGAGCTATCATGAGATTTTCCGTGATCCAGACGTTTAAGCATCTGGCTAACAATCAAGGTCACGTCGGAGCGCGTGTTCGAATCCCATTACTTGCAGTTTTTTTTAGATTTGCAAATGGATGTAATGCATAATTACCAACTGTTTCAGTATTATTAGTAACGTTAAGATTTTTGTACCTATTGTGTGACCGCACTTGCGAGGGAAGTTATGTGTAAACTTCTTTTCAGATTTTTTAACTACGTTATTTATGGTAATTACATCTCTTCAAAGACATAAATAAACTTTGATGCTATAGATGATAGGAACTGACCTTTCTATGAACACATTGAAGTCACATTATATAGTTTTATACTGCGCTTTAACCATGATTTTGAAAACTGCCTTACTTCGAAAAAAAGTATTATTCCATTATTCGCTGAAAACTATCCATGGTCGGAAGCACTTACTTGAAGGTATTCCAATACAATGCTGTTTATCTTCCAATAGGCATACTACACGAAGAATTACTTCTAGGGTTTTAATTTATCAACTTGGATTTAAGGTAAAGACTGTTTAGTTCTCATTCTTTATAAATTGATCAACAATGAAATTGATTATCTATAAACCACAATATTGACATATTTTATTGAGCAATATCAGAAATAAGATCTCGTCTTTAAAGTACAAATTGGGAGGTTTTAATACTTTTATACTGACTGTTTATTTAATAGAAGTTTATTATTTATTTTATTGTATAAATTTGATGGAGGGTTATTCCTGTTGAATAGGTAATGTAATAAATCAAAGCATATTTTTTGTAAAAAGTTATTTGCACCTTCTACTTAGGATTCTCTTTTTCTTCTAAATTTAAGCGTTACCCCAGTGATGGTTGGCCGTTCACTCTTTCATCCCTAGTGATTCGAGTTAGTTGGCTGTTAATGATGGTCTTCCGTGTTTATGCCGTGGTCGTGGGTTTGCACTTGAGATTTCGCTGATCATGTCAGATTTTTAAGAGGCTTTCTAAATCCATTCAACTGTGAATCGCTCAATCATCCTATGAATATGTTTGTTCCATCCTCATCTCACAATATTCTGCACATTACAGGTGTGTCCTCTATAGTTTCGTTACTAATTCGATCTCTAAATGGTTCTCCAGCAATGGGCCTGAGCATATTCATCTCAGCTGTTCTGAGTAGTCTTCTAGTTTTGGTGCTTTCGGCTCGTGCTTCAATTCTATAAGTCATTATTGATCGATTGGAGGTTTTATAGATATACTTTCAATATTGAGAAATATATACTATAGCACGTCTATTCACAATCCAGATATTGAAGCAGTTTGATGGCTAAATACCTCTTTTGCCAAATCAAGCATTTGTAGCTCATATCTTGTTCTAAGGTATGCTTTTGTTATTGATTGGGAATTTGCATCTTCTGGGTACCCTCGATACAACTAGGCACTTTGTCTTTTCATCTTTCACATTCGAAATACGTAGTTAGCTGTTGTTAAATATTGATGTGGTTAGGGGTTTTTAACGAATTGTGTCCTTAAAAATATGGAAAACATTTTATAGAATTGATTTGAATTGATCTAAACTTTTAAAAAAATCTGGTGTGATACAAGCACACAACATCCTTTTACAGTGATCTTATAATTAGCAAAAAATTTGATTTTTAATTTTTAAGCATTGGTCAAAAATTTAAAAAATTACAAATTCTACAAAAACGGTACAAAACAGAGCGTTAGTTGAAGAGACAAACTTTCTCTCAAATTTTAAGGTGAATTCAAAAATGTAATAATATACCGGGTGTTCTATTTAAATAGGAGTTAATAAAAAAAATATTTAAAAAAACAAAGGAAATCCATTTCAGAAGTATTCAACTAGAAAATCATCTATCTCATATCAATACACATTAAAAATGTTATAAAAATGTAAAGTTTAAAAAAATCGTTAGAACAGGTTTTTGAAAAAAATTAAAAAAGCTGAAAAATTACTAGAGTAAACACCTACTTGCGGTTGTGCGATTTTCTTCGAAAGCTTTCTAGATAGTACACAAAACTTATATATAACTATTTATTGTAAAAGAAAGTAAAAAAAATGAAATTCATATACAAATTTAAGATTCGTTTTTTTATAGCATTTAATTTGTGGTTACTTGCTCTCTTTGCAGATTAAGTAAAAAATGTTCCAGTCAGCTACCCGCTAACATGAATTTTTGTATATAAAGCTTAAAAATTTACAGAAAATTAGAAGTGTAATTGATACACCCATATCATTGCATGAAACTTCCTCCTTAGTTTAGTAAAATTAATAAATTCGTTGGAAATAGGTACCAAGTGACGTGCTTTCAGCTTTATAATTTAATTTAAATATAATTATCCATGCATTTTTGTTATTAGACATTCATTATTAGGTTTCGATATGAAATGCTTTAAAAAAGCTAGTGGGACAAGTCTCCAAGGAGTTGGATATTGTCGCATTTTACCGATTTAAAAACATTACTGCTTAGACGGTGTCGCTTCTACAAATAAGCAGCTGTCTGGGTTTTGCTTCATATAACTCTTTAGCAGTTTCATAATTATTATAAACACAAATTCTTTAGCTTCAGCTATTTTCATTTTTTAAATTTTGTTCTTTATAGTAAGAGATTTAGAGATCATAAGTACCAAATAAATAATATTTTTTGGTTGAGTTCTAGCTTTTTTTATAGCTTTACCATTGTTACGGATTTTTTTGTAGAAAAAGCAATATCGACATTTTTTAATTCAAGCTAAAACTGCGTCGTCTATGGAAATAATCATCTACTTTTAATTTACAAAAGTTACATATTTAACTCAGATTAATTATTAAAGAAAGCAGAAAAGCTAGTGTATTTGATACCAATACATATACCAGGTGTCCTATGGAAGATTTTCCATTAAAAATTATTTACAATTATTTTTCGAAAGTATATATTCATCGGTGGTTAAAGAGATTTTAACTTTTTCAAGTGAATGGTATGAACATGTATTTTGTTTTACTCCAAACACTCCAGCAACCTGGACCTGAAATTGGTGAAAACTCTTAAATACATATCGGGTGCTATGGGATTGATTTGATATCTAATCCGATCTTTGTAGAAACTAAGAATATCAAAGGTGAAATATTTTATACAAGAGTTCTGGTTTTATCAATTTGTTGCTGCAGTGTTACTAGTTTTTGGCTAAAAGCTGGTACCAACAATTTCATCGAGATTGAGTATAGTCCAACATCAAAAAGTGACATTCCGTTCTCCAACGTCTGTCACCGATGAAAAAATAGCTACTTTTAAAGCGACGATTGAAAAAGACAATACAGTTATATGCGCAATGATATTTACAGGTTGAATCCTCATCTACTAAAACCATTATACAGGATTATCTCCATAAACAACATTCGTATTATTCCTCACCAATTCACGTACTTTCAAAAAGCAAATTTGTTAACAAAATCTAGAATTGTAAAATAATGTCGACCATATTTTTTTAAGATTGTGGCGAAACCTATGTTCCTTTTTTTAATGTATTGTTTAGAAGTACTGGTATCGTCAAATCCATTATGGTAGAAGATAATAGTTACGACTAAATAGTATATGGAAGTATGTTTGCCATAAGTGTTCAAGAACCTTCCAAAGAAACGAATGTTACTTCTTCTCCTTTAAACGCTATCCGTTCCAAATGTTTGCCCGGAAAAGACTTGTTGTAGTCATGGAGAACCAAGATCTTAGGTTCTTAAGCCATGAGATGCGTCTTCGACCCTGTAGTATTAACTGGAGTAGACCATAACTTTGTACGTTTCTCATAATGTGCCCTAGATACTGCAGTTTTCTGATTTTGATGGTGTTAGAAATTTCCTTTGTTTTATTCAGTCTTCGTAGGACTTCTGTGTTTGTGACATGATCAACCCAGGAAATTATTAGTAAACGTCTACATAGCCACATCTCGAACGCTTTCAGTTTTTTCGTTGTTGCTTCCGTCACCGTCTAGGATTCGATCCCATATAACAAGACAGAAATGACAGAATGTTGCTAATGCACAATGATGCTGGTTTGCACACAGCAAGTCTGTAGTACTTCAAGCAAAATAAAATTAGGACCAGCGAACATCCACCCAATTCTCCTGATATAGCGATGTGTGACTTTTGGGTGTTTCTTGGACTTAAAAACAAATGCTCTTCAGAAGATCGATGTTGTAATATAATATTTTGAAGGCATTTTAAAAGATATCTAATAGTCACCTTTTATGCAATGAAAAGAGAGAATGGCTGGTGTATTATTGCCGAAGGCAACTACTTTGACCAAATGCATAAGGTTTTCCAAAAACCAACCAGTTATTCTTATTCTCAATAAATTCAGCTTGGCACTCGCATTATGTTAAAAATTATATAGCTCAACGTTATATGATTTTATTGGTTTTCATGTTTTCTTATTTACTTTCCATTAATTATTGTAAACATATAGTGTATCTTTTTATAAACAATTGTCAAAATTTTATCAGGTTGCGAGAACCGTCAAACGACGAATTTCGGGGTTGATAACATTAATTTTTTTATGGTCCTTTTCAACAGTGGCATTATTTTAGTTTTGATAAAATATCGCTTTATGTAAGGCTAGTAGTTATCTCTATGTGCTTCGATTTTCCGCAGTACGCAAAGCCACGTGGATAGAAGAACTGGTAGCTTTCTTGACTTGGCTCGACTATCTAGTGGAAGGCCTACCTCGGACTCTTTTCCCTTTTTTCTTTCCTAATAAGACCAGCTTCTCAAGGTTATCTTCATCCTTCCTTATTATTTTCCCAAAGTACGAGTATTCTAGGACTCGTAGACATATTGTGGATAAGCAGCCTTTTATTTCTAGCTTGGGAAGGATTGACGAGTTGGTTCGATGAGCAACCTGTCTCTTCGTCTTTGTCGAACTCTCATGGTTCACATCTCTACACTTTACATGAAAATAGAACAAAGAAGTGTCCTCACAACTTTCATCTTTGTAGTTTAGGTGATATGTCAATCTTTCTTTATTTTTGTAGTCTGGTCATGGCGTCTTCGCCTATCGCTATGGGCCGTTTGAACTCCAGTGCGTAATTTTCATTAGCAGATATATATGAGTCGCGGTATACCACTTATACAATTTCTATAGCCAAAAGAATTCACATCAGTCAAGGTCAGTCGATTAGTTACTAGCAGTACCTTGTCGTCCGCGCATCGTAGATTGGATAAAATCTGTTCTCCAGTTTTAAAGTCTTCCCTGCCAGTCATCAATTGCTTTTTCATTAGTTGTTAAACCACAACTACAACATAAGGTTTAGTATAAAAACATGAATTGCAAACTTTTTATAAGTTGGGTAAATGATAAACTACTCCCGGAATTAAATTCGTCGAAGAAACCATGTGTGATAATGATAGATAATGTTCCCCAGCACTCAGAACAACTCAACAAAGCGACAGTCTCAATTTCAAGAAAATCAGACATGATAACTTAGCTAAATAATCACAACCACAATTCGTTGAAAACTCCTAACCACCGATATATATACGTATTTCGACAGTTAAGCTGTAATTTTCAGTAGCCTTGGACAGAGACTAACCCGACAAAGTTGGCCGAAGATATGCTCTTCACCAAATCACCAGTGAAAGTCAGCACTCCTGCATATTCTAACGCTATTTATACTATCTCACCCGAAGGGCGTGTTTTATGCGACCAATCAGGTGTCAACTTCAACAGATCATAAAGATCAAAGTGAAGGATGGGACCTCAATCTTTGTTCAAAATGTTATTATCTTGATTCTTAAAAATTGTGAAACTTTTAGAAGAATTTATTTGTTTATTAATAACTGACGAAGAGAGTGGAGCAATTGTAAACGTGATGAGTAGCTGTCAGGATATTATTTGCAACCTTTTAAAAGGAAAGTAATTTACTTCAACACACGTAGGACTTGGTATTTTGGTACAGAAAACAAGAACGAATAAATTAGTGAAAACGTTGCATTCATATGGTTACTCTAGTGCGTATAGAGACGTATTAAGGCTCAGAAACAGTATAGCCCGGGAATAAAGTTCAAGATTTGTAAGTAATGATAATTGTTATACTATACTGCAGTTTGTACCAGATTTATAAAATATGCAGCAGATAACATAGAGATTTTAAAAGAAACGCTCTATAGATTTTCCACATTTCATGAAACTCAATTAGAGTATTCCAGAAAGGACTCCCAAATAAGAAAATGTCAAATACGTTAAAACAAGGTAGACGTTGTCATACTACAAATTTCAGAAAAATTACATCAGTTACATAAAATTGTTTATTTCTAATAAAATAGTGACAAATACAATTTTATTAACAATAGAGTGAGTAGTAGATGCTATTTATTAGACAAATATAAAAAACTAAAATTAACATTACAAAATGCAACAATTGCAAATTACTTTAGAATCGGTTACAGTTTATAACATATCCAATTTTGCTGTAAAAATAAAAATTATGAAAATTTTTGCGGGCAAACAATTGGTTGTTTATTTATTTCCATAAAAACACTTTTATCTGTAGTGGTGAAAGTTTCATATAGGGTAAACTGCTGCGAAAATAGGATCGATTTACACAAGGTTTTAGTTGTGAAATGAGAAGTAGCAAACAAAATAAAACAAAATCAATCAATAATATGTATAAAAAATATATACCAAAAGAATTTTTAATACAGAATTTGAATCTATATGGAAAACCACGTGTATCTTCGTTGCTGCTCGTTATTTAACCATACATAAATGGCATTAAAAGATAAAAATATTGTACTTTGGTGGTTTTCAACACTAAATATATATAGATATTCACGTGTACTGTGCCTGCGTCTGTCACGTTTTTATAATTCACGATCAGTTCTGTCATTGCCTTGCCCTTCATAATGCAACGACAGGTATGTGCGTTTAGCTAGCATTCCTGATCCAGCTCATAATGCATTTGCATATAAATCAAATTCTTTCTTGGAGTGCAGATGCGAAGCTTATCGGGAACTTTAAAACTATTTTCTTCGCGTCGCGCTTTAAACATTCCTTCGTGCTATAATCTACTGATTATGCCCTTAATACATAAATAAGTTTTTAACTGCTTTGTACAATGCAGAACAGTTTTTGATGTCACGCCAAATCCCAAATGTTCTGTAATTATCATTACATCACATATTCATGGAATATTATAAAAACAAACTCAAAATGTAAATAAACAATTAATAAAATTCGTTTTTTACATTTTAGACTTGTTTTTCATGGCTCTGTACAGAGTGATTCATAAGTATGGTAAATTAATTTAAGGGTGGTAAGAGGATATGAAACAGAACAACTTTGCGTTATAACCTATACGTCAAAAATTAACAATAATCTCACAAAAAAAACATTTACTTGCTTAAACTGACTGACGATCACTTGAATGAACTGCTATTAACAAATTTGGTGCAGGCAGTTGCGATCAAACCAAATTTGAATTAAATATAGGAGGAAGAAACCGTTGTTTGATCGGGACAATACTATGATGCATTTTGCATGTATTTTTTAGTGTATAAACTGGGATTTTACAGTTGATATGGTTTTAATTGTTATGTAATTTTTCAAATGTTGCGTTTTTTGGTTGACAGTAATATTCCAATAATACAAAAAATAATAATAAATCAAGTATTACAACACAACATATTACGTTTCCCGGTTTCTAAGGCGCTGACTGTACTCTTACTGATTTAACCAGTGGTTCTCGAAAAATCTACGCTAGCCCTAATACGATTTCTTTCCGTAAGCGAATAATTTTTAGTGTAATATACTTTTACTGAGCTAAGTATACGCTAAGTCAATTTATTGACCATACTTATGAGTCACCCTGTATTTACTGTTGTAACATTGCCAGTCGATAAATAACACAGAAAAGCGAAAAACTTGTTTCTGATAAGCAAATACAAATAAGTAAATATAAAGACAGATATGGGTGAGCTATGTCATTTTCAACATACTAGCTAGAAATCAAACGTTGGTTAACATTTCCTAAGACGACGCGGCCTAAGCTTGAAAAAAAACATTGATATTGTTCTTTTTTAATTAAAAAATAGTAACAGTGTTACATCAACTCAGAAAAGCCATAGCCCTTGTATGAAATATTACTTCTTTGATATTTATAATTTCAATAGTATATTACGCAACACGTTTAGAAAAATGATGTTCAGTAAAACCACTTTTCTAACGTGTTGCGTATACTATTTTATCGCATTTCATAAGAAATGTAAAATACTAATGTTTACATAAAAGTGACACTAAATGTCAAAACATAACCAAGCTGAGCAGAACTAGTTTCTATTTACTAAAGCACAATAAGCAGCTCCACTTAATGTTATGCGTTTGGCAGTACTGCAGTGTATTCTTGGGGACACTGTAAATCTATGTCAAATTCGGGGTTAGCAGGTTAGGTTTTGCGTCAGTCTGTATCAAAACTGGCGTAAAACTTAACCTGTTAAACTCTAAATTGACAGATTTACAGTGACACCAACAATACACTTCAGTACTGCCAAACGTACAACGAATCGCCGTTACTATGCAGAAAGGTGTTGCTAAAGCAGAAATGTACCACATTTATAAACGAATTTAAATGTAGAAATGTAGTACATTACCAAATGAAATGTGATAAAATATTTTTATTATAAAAGATTCAGAAAAATATGTCGAAAAACCAAAAGGGCCATTTAAAGGCTGAAGAACTCGTGTTTATAAAAATTATAAAATTTCTAAACAATTACATAGTAGCTGCTAATTTGCAAATACAATAGAACATAATCACCTCAAACGATATATAATTTCTTAAAAACTTTTCTTGTTTGATATAGTAGATTAATTTTTAAAGCTTCTTACATCGAAAGCTATATCATTATTTAACTGAATTTCTAATAACAAAAACGCGTCAAATATAATGTATAATAGTTATTTACGTGAGTAGCTTAGTAAATTAGCCTTTATAGGTGAGCCCCAATAAAGGCTAAATGCAAGCGAGCCGCGTACAACTTTTTATTTCCTCTTACTGAAAATCCTTAGTATGATTATAAAAGATGTGTTTATTAGCAAACAAGGTGCTTGTGAAGTCGTGACGGCAACATTTTACAGGCACCGTGCCTGTAAAGATTCGTTTACCGAGTCAGTCAGACGACAGTAAACCACCCTTTAACAAGTCAAGAGGAAATAAAATATATTATAAAACTGAAAGTACATCAATTGCTACTTCTTCACCTTCTTCTTCGTCTTCTTAGCTTTCTTCTGTTTATTTGTTAACATCTGCTTTTTAGCTTCTTTCTACCTCAGCCTGTTTTGCGTAGCCCATCGTGTTTGAGGTCTTCTGTGTCCCCATGGTCTCCAATCCAATATGGTCGTTGTCTATTTGCTCTGGTTTCCTACAACATTCCATTTACAATCACTCGTATTTAACTTCCCGCTGCCATGGTTGATAGTATCAAAGCTGCTGGGGCTTAAGGACCTTTGACTCTAAGTTACATTCATTTAACTTACGGGTTTTGGTCTTAAAACCCTACGTTGGTCAAACATATTGGTGAATTTTCAATCATCAGCCGCTGATACGAGTAACATGGAATACCGACGCTGTCATCTGCCCTAAACTCTGAAATATACGCCGTCAGTGCCTGTTAGTCCGCTGGAGGTATTTTATTCTCTTCCGATTCACTAATCCGGCACCTGGTGACGCACACCGTAGAGGTTACAAGCTCACTTGAAACAAATTCCTATTTATCTCAGAATGTAATTTTAATTTTACTAAACCAAATGGTAAAAATATTGAGAAACGTCCAAAAAAAAATCAAAGCCACTGTTCCAGGTTTTATCTTTAACAACATTTTCTACTTCCAAATACTTTATTGACAGAAGTAATGATACCGGGTGGCCATAAATATCTAATATCACATTACTTTTGGAATCAACACCGCTTTATTAAAGTGATGAATCCAACTAAACTAAATGTCATTAATGTCATCACACCTAAAATTCCTATCTGTCAAAAATTATTACAGATTGCAATAAGTAATCGAGTTAGAACAGGAGATTTTTATAATTGAGTCGTAGGCTAAACTGCAGAATCCGGGGTACATTCCCCTCCTCTTATTGCATTTTATAACATTACATAGGTACCAATACTTATCGTAATTGAAATATAACGCTAACCAACATTTATAAGTAGCTAATTCCATGGCTACCGGGATCTCAGATATTTATGACCACCCGGTATATTATGTAATTGCTGAAAATGTTTTCCAGCTTTTGATTTTTACTTCAGCTGTTTTGCTATAGTTTTACTTTTTTGAAAAATGGAAGCAAAAGCCAAAAATTTAAATTATGTTACACAGCTCTTTTATCTTTTTTGTTTTTATTCAATTGTTTTGTATTGTATTTCAATTTTTTATGTAAAGTATCAGTTATTGTCCTTAAAACAGACGTAGAAGCTACTGTTAGCGAAAGAAAATTAAAAAACTAAAAGGTTGACCTTTGTTAGTCGCGGCCTACTAAATTCGGGGCAGCAACTGGCCAACCACTCTCTTATATTGCCGCAATTCTACGTAAATGCAAATCGCCTTCAACAGCTTTTCAAATAACTCGCGTTAGAACACAAACGAGCTAATTACATTCCCCCATGTCAACTTAAGCAATTACTAACGAAGAAAGTAGTAACGACAACCCTGCAGGCAATGAGCTAAAGTGATACACCTACCCACATTGTGCCGGTTTTGTTAACCCACATTCTAGTCGTGTCATTCATTGATTTCCGTGCCCTAATGCGTTATTAGATGTCTGTGTTATCGATGAATAAATTATGCCATACACAACAAAACGTTCAAAACAATACGCAATCGTGGAAAAAAGTATTAGACGCCTCGGTTTTTAGGACGGTACAAAATGTGCGTCTTGGAAGGCCAAGGATTTGTTAATGATTTTTGATAAATATTCTATCAGGCTGCTGAAGCGATGGCACATTTCTCAGTTCCACAGTCGAGAAGTTCCATAAATAATAGATAGAATTTTCTTTGAAATACCACTGCGATTCTGATATTCCTAAACCTTTCCATTTGAAAGGTTGACATTGAAAATAGCTTTTGACGTATGCATTTATGACGCTTATTTGGAATGCCACACAATCTTAGCTCCACATTTTTAAAATTACCTCTCTGGTACTTCCCCAACTGTAATATTTAGTGATGGTTGAAAATATGCAATTCGAAATTCGTTCGTTTAATACATTTTTTAAGTAACATTTTCTTCTTCTTTGCAGCGACAGTAAAGGTGGAATGGCTTAAATTTTTCTATACTGTTAATTTGGGAAAGATCTATCACTCCTTTTAAATCAATTACAATGACAAACAATTTTATTTTCTGAGCATTTCAAGGTTTTCAAGTTTTATAACTGACAAAATGTTCAAAAATCGAATTGGTGGTTGAAAGCAGTTTGAATGGCACTTCTTCTGGATAATATGATCATTTCCTTCTATTCGGATAAAATTTCCGTCATTTTTTTCGGTTTTTTAAATCAATTTAGAAGCTATTTTTGAGTAGTGAGAAAATTTCAAGATTTAATATCGGTATTCTCAATCTAAAACACTTAGGTACAGTACTTTTGCAAAATCACTCATCTGCTGTTTTACAACTCCGCAATAACAAAATTGCTCCGGTCATCTCAACGGAGGAAACACTAGTTTGTACCTGCAAGTTACCTCAAAAAATTCGGATAATTGTTAGGCGCCACTAGTTCTCTATAGATGGCATGAGACGCTTCTCAAAAGAACGAAGCTATTTCCGCTACAGAAATTAGTTTAGGTGCCAGAGGATGACTTACCTTGTAGGTCGCTAAAATGTCTGTTTTTACTTTAAAAAGTTCTTGTAACTATGTATCTCGCTTTATAATGAAGAGCGGGCGCCGCTGCGATATTCACTTATAGATGGCAGCAAGCGAAAAATGCAGGTCTATTTTTAAACGGATAAATCATGCATTTCGACTAATGTTAATTATCGGAAAGTGATTTCTGTTAAAGCACATATTTAATTAGGGCTTGACCAAATTTGTAATTAAAATTCCAACTATTTTAGGAAAAAAATAACCTGCCAGATGGCGCGTCCTTTTGGGACGGAAAATTGACAAGATATATTTCTTCAGCGCAAAACATTCTGACAGAAAATCATCAAAATTTATTCAGGCTAATTTACATGCACGCGGGATGTTCAGCGTGATTATTTCCTAAATAAATAGATAAAATTCAGTTGGTGAAGCACCTTTAATAATCATGTTAAAAATATTCACAAGCGATTAAATTTTGACACATATTTATCAGTAATAATGTATTAAGGGCAAATGATTTTGCCATTAAAAATGTTTTACGAAAGTTTTTTGTTTCGGCAATGTCACAAGACAAACTAACTTTATCAATTCTCGAGCTGAAGGCTCGGGAATTTATCAAAGTTAGTTTGTCGAGGGACATTGCAAAAAACAACAAATCTTGAGTAAGACATTTTCCGAGCAAAATGATGAGCCCGAAATACATTTTTTGGACTATTTCCCAAATATCGGTTCATTTTGTATCGGTATTCAATGAATGTGACATTTCACAATGACAGTTTAAATGACGTTTCTGAAATACCACCCATACAGGTGGTAAAAAACTTATATTATCCAAGAGAAAATTATTTTTTGCCACCATAAAAAACACGTGATTGGTTGAATTTTAATTTTTGAAAATCATGGGATATGATTGGATAATAAGTAGAGTCCCTCAAAATATTCCCGTATTTTTTCAAAATATAGCATAGCAAAATGGCATTTATTTTTTCGAAATATGGCATATAAAATGGCACTTATTTCAAAATAAAGCATAAAAAATGGTAAGTATTTATTTCAAAAGTTGAAATTTTAGAAAAAATGTCACCAGTAATATTAAAAACCCCACAACACAAATACGAAAGACAGAGTAATCTGATAAAAACGACGGGCACAATGCAAAATAAGTGGAACGTAAAGTATCCGAGGTGCATTGAAGGGAAGGGGGAGAACGCGGGGTTGTTGACGAGTCGACGTAACGGGATACTTACCTGAGCGTTGAGGCGCGCAACGATCGGTCACCCCCGCCACGAATCATTGAACTTAGTACCTGGCACTTACCAAAACTTCTGCATGTCTATTTTGAAATTTGTAAGCCCCTTTGTTGTGAATTAGCCATATAATATTGATTTTGATTGAAATATAGCATTAAAATATGGATTTTATTCAAAATATAGCATTTCTTACGAAAACCGGGCATTTTATAGCATTTATGGCACCAACAAATATGGTTCATTCCACCCATTACTACGTGAAACGCCTAAATACGAAATCTGGCCCTAAAGGGACCTACAGTAAGAAACATGGCAAAATGGCATTTGACGGACTATAATAATAAGAGATGCGGGAAATAGTCCGCGTTAAAATTTTGACGTTTGAACTTTTTCATTATTAAACTGACAGAAACCATAGTTATTACGCATTATTACGGATATGAAGGAAATAATCAAGATAATATTTTAAAGACAAATTTAAATTGTCATTGTACGCCGGTCATTCAGACGAGGGAAGTAAAAAATATTATTATCTACGCTCGGCATATAAATGTCACTGATCCCTCTCATTCTAAATGGGGATTCATTATCTCACAAATTTTCAAAGTATCAATTTTCTACTTGTCAAAACAATAATGAGAAACGTCAAAACGGCTATCGCCTCGTTGTTCAAATTTCTCTTCAAGCAAAATTGACTGGAACAAACAGCGTAAAAGCAAAGAGCATATATGCATTATATGCTCTTTTGGTAAAAGCTTTTCCCCTAACGGGCTCGAGAGTTTGATTTATAACAATTTGTTCTCATTAATTTGTTAGGCAACAATGTTTTTATAAAGAAACAAATTTTACCGATAAAAATATATTTTGACTATACTCTGGTCATCTACATATAACCCGTTTCACGACCATTTTGGGACAGAGTTGACTATGATTTTTTTTTTCATGTTGGATTAACTGATTCGGTGATGTAGCGGATGCAACTTTTTCTTAGTCTTATGAGTTTACTGTTGAAAATAGCGAGCAATAATAATAATAGCGAACAGTGCAATGTAGAGACTAATTTCTATTGTAAATCAAGAAGCTGTTTCACTTTCGATTTATATAGCAGGTAAGTACGTTCAACTTGGGGTCGATTCTAAAACCCTCAGGCAATTCTTTGTCTGAGGTAAAACTCGCCCCCCAGCTCTCACAGCCCCTAAACCTGCACATATATTTTCCAAATGGACACCTAAATTCTTAGAAGTGACAACGATCGCCGCGCCCAACTATAGCATGGTAGTTAAAAATAGAACAATATTTTCTTTATTTGCTAGCACTACTAGCCCTGTCCTCTATGAAGGTCAGCTGCAGTCCATAGCGGAGTCTTAAGTCAGAGATATCTCCCCGCTACTAAGGCACGCTCTTAAATTACAACGTGCTAAATTCTAGAACTGATATAATATTGAAATAAACACACAAATACGATTATTACGGATCAGCACAAAACAACTCTAAAATCCTATCTGCAGCTTAATATCCCATTGCGCTGCACAAAGAAATTTCTAGAATTTTTTTTTTGTGGTGCGATCTATAGGAAACAAATTTCCCAGCGAGAACATGCCCAAAACTTTTATCCGCGTAAAGAAGCTAATTGGTTAATTAGAATACGTGAGAACAGATAGCAGAGCAAGCAGCATGTTTGACTCTGAGGGGGATACCCGGGTTCGATCCCCGGCGATTACACGGAATTTTAAAAATTCTCGTCGGCTACCCAGGCTAACATCTGGGGCAGGGCACCCCGTCAAAATACAGTCCCTATAAAAAAGCCCATACCCAAAATGGCCCTTGCCAAAAAAGCCCCGACAAAATAGCCCAAGTGTGTATATTATAAACTAACGTAGATGTAGTCCAAATGCATTTTATTGCAGAAAAGCACGTTAAAAGAGATTGTGAAATATGGAGACTTTAGCTCTATTGACTGCCATCATTTGTCAATATACAAACTCATTGACCACTTTCATAAAGAGCAGGATATGGTTGACATTCTATTAGCACGTTTTGGTGCAGGTATTTGGCACTGAGACGCACAAGTATGTACTATTAAATCGAGGACCAGAAACTTTAGTGGGAAAATTGTCATAATACTCTTACTAACATTTTGGTTTACCTTCGTGAAAATTTCACTGTATTTCATAATTACTCGTATTGCGTTCTTTTGCAATAAAATGTCACTTTATTTCATTTCTGTTGGTGTGTTTTTTTCAATAACATGCATTTGTGCTGCATATACTTTTTTTGTAGTTATAACATATACACTTGGGCTATTTTGTCGGAGCTATTTTAACGGAGCTGTTTTGGCCGAGGCTATTTTGACGGGGACACGCTGTGTTAGTCATTAACCCCTAACAAGGGAACTCTGCCCCAGTTTCGACGGGCAAGATTAGCCACCTACCCGGCTTACCGAGCAAGGGGGCTCATAGAATCAAAACTTGGTGGTTAAAACAAGCCACTGGCCTAAAATAAGAAGAAGAAAAAGAAGAATACAACGTATTCGGAGCGGAAGCAATTCATAATAGGCATTTCTTAATCATTTAACTTTGGAATGCAGTAATTTGGCCGGCGTCGGCAACGTTGTGATTATAAAATCCAGAAGTCATTGCTCAGGGCTCATTCAAAAAGCTATCGGTCTGAATCAAAACAGCGGGCTTGAAGAATGAGGGCCCCCAGAATACAGCCGCTACAAGTAACATAGTAGAGCGATGTTTTTCGGAAATCGTGAAGGGGATATTTTTCTGGAAAGTCGACTATAAAACTCCACTTTAATATGACGGGATGTAGATAAATGCTCTGGGATTTTCGAATCGGGAAAAGTCGAAAATGCTTGAAAAGGCCGATAATCTTCTTTACATAACGGCTCTATAATGCGGAATTAAAACACTCAAAAAAAAAATACCCTGCATCTAACCTGCGGGGCAAACTCCGGACTTTCCCCACGCACTCATCTAACCGGAATTTCAGGAAAAAAAGTGCGTATCACCGTAGCCTGGACACGGACACGGACAACATTAACGACATAACGCAGTGTGATATCTTCTTTCGATGAAGCTGATATTTAGCACGTTTTCTACTTCCGAGAGTTGTTAATGTTTTCTATTTCAGTAACTAGGAAAATCACAAGATTAAATTCTGTTATTTTCAAGCTAAGACGGAAGTTGCTTGCAGATATACATTTTTCAGATGTTAAATTAGGAAGGTGTGATTAGTCCTTTCAATGTAACTAAGATTTAACACGTTTTCCGCTTATGATAGTTTTCCTAATTCAATAATTCAGAAAACTGCAAGCTTTTATATCGTTATTTTGCAGCTAAGACGGTAGTTGATTGCAGATAACAATTCTACAGAGACTTTTCTCCACTATTTACTTGGGAAAAGAAGAGTTGTCATCGGATTCAGGTAAAATTTACGGGAGCTTTCAAGGTTTTCTAATTCAATAACTGAGAAAATCCAAAAATTCAATATAGTTATTGTGAAACTATAACAGAAATTGCTTTCAGACTTGAATTTTGCAGAGTCCCTTTTTTATTAAGGTGAGAAAATGCAATTTTCTTTTTCAAATCAGGTAAACTTTAGCACATCTTCAAAGTTTTACAATTCAATAACTGACCATATCAACATTGTTATTTCCAGGTGAAGGTAGAAGTAGCTTGTAAATATCAATGCTGTGCTTTTAACTTGAGAAAGTGATCCCTCTTTCCATTCAGATGCAATTTATAATATTATATATTGTGATGTTTCACCTCCTTGCTAAGGGCCTCAAAGATTTACCTTTCGGGTTAAGCTCAAATTGGAGAAATACGTTCACTCAAATATATATGCGATTAGAAAAAACACCAGATAATTACCAAAAATATATTATTATTAGCTATAATTACAAAATAAGCATTAATTCAAAGTAAATCAGAATTGTACATTATTTAAATTAACATAATCTTCTGGAACGGTTTTTCTGGTTTCCTTGGGAAAACTGCAACCCAATGCACTGGCAAGCACTGCAGGCCCATTTGGTTAGTCGGCAGGTACAATCGGCGGCAGCTTCGGAGGTCGGGCTAAGTAGATATTTTAGCTTGTAGGTCGGATGCTCCTCCGCGTTTGACCGTCGGCTCAGCCATTGTTTTCGTTTATTGTACTGCAATTATTCGTTAAATTTAACAACTTTAAGGGTTACCTGAAGGTGTTGATGATGCCTAGATACTTGTGCGAGGGTTGCTAATGCCTTACGGTGGTTCTGAGTTGGCCTTGGAGCGACCGCGGCGCCAATTCTTGCAGATGGAATTTATTCGCCTTGAGCCGGAAAATGTCGTAGAAAATTCACCGGCAGCGAATTTGCGGGATGCGGAGTCGAACTTCCAAGTCTAGGAATTCGCCTTTTAATGGCCAAAATGGACCATCCATGTGAGTTTATGAGGGGCGGCTACAGGGCTTTAGCCGCTCGTAAGCAGTGTAGGTCTTGCGATTCCTACAGGTTCAATTATTAGTAAATTGAGGTTATGTGATGTATTCAACACATCGGAGCGCCGTGATTTGCGCTTATTATTTAGTCGGTTGGAAATGATTTTTAAGCGGTTAGCCCTGCAAGACAGTACACCAAGTCAAGCTAGGGTTTAGCTTCAGAGATTCAATTTCCCAAGAAAGTACAAGAATCCAGGTAAAATCTAATTCTAGTGGCTTCGCTTTACGGGTGTGGTACGCAAAGTTTCAGCTTCTAGAGCTGACAGTACATCATTACCCATGAAGCCTGTACTGATAAGGGTTGGAGGTCTACACCGTTTGATAGTACAACATGTCAGACTGGAGAACCCAGTTAGGAAAGGAGAGGGATAGTTGAGAGTATAAATTTCAAGTTGAGGACTGGACAGGACAGGTAATCTCACGTGACTTGAAGTGGCAGTATAATCTTTATTTATACTTTTTCTGCCTAGTTATCGGGGTACTTGTCCTATCTTTCACTGGAGAGGGAAACGACGCCGTCGTTCATACACCGCGACTACGCGCATAGCGGATAAGTGATTTGTTATCGCCAGCGCCGAATAGATGCAACGCTCGATTAGGCGATGTATTAAATTTAATACAATTTATGTATAATTAAAATTTGATGCAGGAGCTAGCGTTACAATAGAAGGCCATTCTGATAAATTATTAAGACAAAATAAATAGTTACAATTTTTAAGCTAGAGCAAGAGTTATTTGCTCACACAGGTTTAGCAAAAGCTATTTTCTAATGTTGATTTGACAAAGTGTGATAATCTCTCATTTCGAGCCATGTGCAATTTAGACTATTTTATGGTTTGCAATTGCATTCTAACTACAGGAACATCAAAAACCGCAACTTTTGATCTAAGTTCGAAATTGTTTGACGATACAATTATACAGAAATTATTCTTTATTTTTAATTTGGGAAAAAGTGTAATAGTTTTTTTTTGCGATTTAGGCTGACTGTTAAATATTTTCTATTTTAGAAAATGTTATGATTTTCCACTCTTGAGAATCTCAATTCAACATTTTAAAACGTCAGAAACTCTGAAGTACTCTTAATTTGGAAAAAAGTAATTCACATTCACATACAATTTGGAATATATCTCGACAAACTTAAAAGCGCATCAAATAACTGCAGAAACATGCAAAATTGACAGAGTTGGTTACTAAACTAAGTTTAAAGAAAATTCCTCTCTATTGTTAATCATAAGTTAAGTGTAAATTATTTTCTATGCTGTTAATGCAACAAAAGATATCGTTCCCTTCAAATTAGACACAATTTCTGGTATTCTCTGATTTTGAAAATTTCAAAATTGTTAAATCTGATAGTTTAAAAAGTCACAGAATCACGTTAGATTTTAGGGTTAAAGTTGCTGACTATTACAAATTTAGCACAATAGCTATTTAGACTACAAGTGAAACTTTTTTTTCACAAGTGTGGAAAATAAGCACGCTAACACGAGTTGTCTATAAAATTTTTTAAATTTCATTAAATATTCAAATCCAAGCCTATTTTGTATAGAACTTTATTTGCATTCATTTTACTCAAGTGCGTTGGTCAGTACTGGTAACTAAGGAAACGTCTATTTAAAATCGTTCATTCTTAAATTAAAAGCAAAGTATCACTTTTTTCACTCACCGAAATTCATTTAAAAAAGCCTACTTTTTTAAATAAAATTTTAAAAAATCTATTACAACACAATTTCCGATATTTTATAATTTTGAAAACCCGTTTTAATCAAAGTGCGGAAATTTTCAAAATTTTGCAGAACAATTTCTTCTTCTTCATAATTTTTTAGGTTAGGTTGGTCTGACCTGTTGATATTTATTTTGCTGTTTTGCTCTATGCTGTACATTTTTTTAGTTTCAGGTATAGATTATAGAAAATGTTAAGATTCTCTAATGACAAAACTGACAAAAGACTAGCGTTGTTCATCGATGCAAGCTACGTAGGAGCTAGTCTGCGTAATCGTTGCTTTCGATGCAGATACAATTTTAAGTATTCCCCAATCTTATTAAATCTTCCTAAAGTTCTGCAATTGGATAATTGGAAAAACAAACCTGATTAAAATCGGAATTTTTAAGATATGTGCAGATTTGCTCGCCGTTACGAGGCATTATTGTCAATTAAAAAAATGTTTATAATTTAGGTACAATTCTAAGTACACGTTTGCGATTATCAGTAGTTCGGCATCTACTAATCAAATATTTAGGAAAACATATAAGATCAGCGTGGCTCAGTGGTTAGAGCATTGGACTGCGGCGCGGAAGTCTGGATCCCAGATCGATGCCTGGCGGGCGGCCTACCCAGTCGCTTTAAAGAATTGGGAACCTGCGTTCGAAAGAATAAGGGGTAATAATGCGGTTGTCTAATGCGTGATGCTCACCACATCACCACGTGTCATGAATTTGACACGCGACAGCCGGGTGTGAGAGCGAGGATACAGAAGCTCTGACCTTCCGCCTTGCAGGCCAAGCTCCTTCATGGGGTGTTAGTGCCTCACCATTATTATTATAAGATCAAAAATTGAGTTACATGAATTGTTTCGGAAACTTTTATTAATTAATTTACCTCGGGTGTACTCAGATTTCCATGAGTTCGTTACCACGGAAATGTATAAATACAGGCATAAACAGCTTATAAATCAATCGTATATTGTTTCTAAGTACAAAATAAATCTTAATTATTAATGATAAGTACATAAAATGTCTTCAGGTAAACGGTCTGGTTCGATGCTACTTGGCGGTCGGAACCCACTATACACGTCGGTTCTGCCCGGTTGCTCATCTGGATCCTTTCAAAGAAAGTTTGTATGAGGTAGAGCTCCGGTGTACTTGAACAAGAAACCATCGATCTAAAACAAGCGCTATTAATGTCGGCAAAAATGGCTATTTTTTTACGAATTTGGTGTGCGGGCCAATTAAATGGAATAACTACTTTTGCGGTGCTGGTGACGTGTGTAATTAATTTGTTAAGCTAGGCAAGGTGCAGAGCCTCCTTAGTATATAAGTTTGGATCACCAGGAATAACAAACAGGACATGTTCACCTGTAGCAAAGTCCGCCTTTTCACTGCCCTGGTTTTGGCGAAGGTTGTCAGGAAGGTGTCGTGGGAGAAACCGCTTTCTTGCTACAGGTATGTTAGTGATTTATTGAGATTTCTTGGTGGATTTTGGTCAAATTGAACTAGTCAGCGCCGGATGCGGAATTATTCTACGAGACGTGTTCCTGTCACAAGGCAGAACTCTGTCAGGTCGAGGTTATGGGAGAAGTTTTACGAAACGGGTTTCCGTCACGAGGCAGAGGTAGGTCAAGAGAGTATTAGGAACAGGGGCCAGGCCCTTGAAGGAGGACCTAGAGCTAGAGGATCAGAATCTCAGGTCTCAAATCTCAAGTAAAGTGATGTGGATGCGAAATTTGCCTTTATACTTTTCGGTCCTCCTTATCGTTGCAGTCGCTCCAGGTACAATTAAGTAGATGCTATGCTTGCTTGTATAGGACTCTGCGCACCGCTGGTGGACGTCCTCTTATCTTTTGTTTGAGTGTTAGGGTGATGCAAACGCAGATTGTGACGGAATAAGCACCGTACAAATTTCTGGCATAACATTGATGCTTTAGATAAATGTTCTACTGGCGCTAACGTTACAAGGGTTTAACTGCTTAGGAATATACGAATGAAAAATGTATTAAAATATGTTACAAGGACAATTATTTATTCGACCGAAAAGAGAACCGCGAATAATGTGATAATTACTGGCTGGTTATGGCTACAATGCTTGAAGCTTACTGAAGGGGGTGAGAAATAACCTTATAATGGAGCACCTAGGGGTTGAAACTAAGGTAACCAAATAATTTAATACATTAAAAGAGGAACGAAACTGCGAAAAGATGGTAAACATTGGGTACAGCGAAGAGTAATAAAGTGATAAAGGGCAAATAATAATGGTTGACAAAGATAAAAAACAGCTAGAGAAAAGTCTAAGCCAAATAATTAGAAAGGGATTGATTATGACGAACCAGAAAAGGAACAAAAATGAGACAACAGAGAAAATAAGAGGAATAATGCGGTAAGCAGAAGAAATAAGAATAATAATCCAAAAAGTAAAAAAAAATAAACAAAATGAAAATAAGAGAAACCTTAATATCGATAAGTAACGGGTGTTCAAAAATTCACGTTTGGAGTTGGCACTGATTCGGTAGAACGGCGGTAACCGTTTGTCGGTTCACTACGCACACAACCAGCTGATCATTTGACGTTTTGAGGTTATGATAAAGTTCGTTCTCTCCTCTGTGTAAGTAATTACTTATTTTATTTACTAAAAATTTCATTACCAAAAATGATTCCTTCTTCTTTTTCTTCTCTTTGTAGGCTAGTGCCTGTTTCTCCTTTTTAAGCCTCTTCGGATGTTGTTGTCCAACATTCTCGCCATATTTTTGGTGGTTTTCCTTGTGTTCTCTTCCCCACTAGTTTATTAAACTTTGCAATCTTAGCTAATCTATTATTTCCATCCTGTCCACGTGTTTATTCCACTGTTTTCTTCTTTGTCGTAATAATTTCGCTATATCCTGTATGTTGCTCATTTCTCTTAGGTATTCACTTTGGACTCTGTCATTAAGTGTCTTGCCATGTATCTTTCTTATCACTTTAATTTCTGCTGTTCTTATAATTTGCATCGTCTTTGCGGTATCAGCTCTTGTTTCCGCCGCGTATGTCAAAATTGGTCTTACGGCTGTCTTATATATTCTTGTCTTCTCATCATAAAGTGATCCCTTTTAGGTAGAAATGTGTTGCTTTCTGCTTGGCTAGTGCACATTGCAAAATAGCTTTTTTCCTCAGATTTTATAAATTGCAGTGAAAGAAGTCAGAAATAGAGTTTTTAAATGTACTGAATCCGAGGGGTGCATTTTAATCATTTCTTATAATAAATGGAATTTTAAGTTTAAAATGTAAATAATGATTTTAGTTTATAACCTCAATTTACTTTGTTGTTCTTTTTGTTCACATGTAAGTAATAAGTAAAGACATACTCTGTTTCTTGTGGTCTCAAGCCGTAGCCAATTCCAAACGTACTAGTTTTTAAACAAGCTTTACCTACATGTGGGTATCTATAGTATAATCAAAAATTATTTTTATCTAGTATGGCTATGGAATAGTTCCTAATTTATGAATGCAACAATAAGTCACTTAAAAATCAAATGTCATGTTTGACACTTAAGTATAAACGCAGTTGCATTCCTAAATTAAGAACCATTTCATAGCCATACTAGATGAACCTTGATCATACTTTATAAAGAAAGAGCGCTACAACGCTTGATCAAACAAGCACAGAAATATCAACTTAATGTGTTGGCGGAACAATAAACTAAACAAAAAAAGGAAAATAGGAATTGGATGACTATGTTTCCTTCAACAGTGGAATAGTAAACACAATGCAGGAAAAAGGTATTATGGTGAGAAAAAATGTTAAGTTAGCAATAATTGAGTTTAAACCGATATCGGACCGAGAAGGCACATATGGAGGAAAAATCATTTTGATGTTGTTACATGGGAAACCGCAGGAAAATATAGTAGGCATGTAATAACAAATGAAAACTAACAACTATTAATTGATTTTGCAAATGAAAAAAACCTAATACATATTTAACAGTAAATAATGCTAAAGAAGATGAAATTCTCGAGGGAACTTGGTGATACTTTTTACCTGAACTAAATCGATCACGTATTAATAAACAGAGATGAGGAAAAATTATAATATCATTTGAAATTGTAGAAGGTCATGCGCAGAGTCGAACCATTGTTTGCTAGGTATAAAAATGAAACCAATATCAGTAACGAGAAACAAAAAAAAAGATTTTTTTAAATAGATTGAAGTAGAAAAAGGAAACAGTATAAAACTAAATGTTTGTAATTTTCATACACTTCAAACAAGCGTAAAATAAAAGAAAAACATCAGAATTATAGAAAGCCTAAGAAAAACTAGAAATAGGTAGAAAACTCCAAACATGATAAAGTTGGCACTAACTGAAACTAACAAACTGAGTAAGAAATAGGAAGCAAAACATCTGAAAATTTTAAAGTGAAAAAGGAATAAGTCAAGGTGGCCCACTATCATTCCTTCGGTTCATCTATGCACTATAAAAGATAATACGACAATCTGTTATACAACAAACAACACTTGTATACAGTATTTGCAAATGAATTAGAGGTTATAGCAAGAAGTAAGCAGGAACTACATGTAGTAAAGCAAATATCAGAAACATCGGCAAAGAACAAGAAACTAGTAGTCAACGAAAACAAAACTAAATTTATGTTATGGACAGATAAAGAGTTGGGAGTGAGTGAGGAACTAAAATTAAGAATGGAAAACTGTAAAACTTTTAGCGGAGCACACTGAAACGATTCAACATCAACACCATCATAAATCGCTCCGTGAAAAACGTACTAAAACATCAATAAAAAGTGAAAATATGTAATGTAGCTGTGCAGCCCGCACAATGGGTGTCCAAATTAAAACGTGCCCCGCTCACACATCACGTTTTGATAAACTACATCTGCGGTTTTAGAAAGTGACAAGCTATTGAAAGTACGCTGTCCGACGATATTGCAGTGGCACCAAGCTACAAAGAATCTTAGATCTCACAGCTGGTTGATGTTCAATTCTTTTGGTTAGCAAAACACCCCATGAAAGAATTACGTAATTACGACATCTGCGAGACGCAATATACTAGTGTAAAACACGCAGCTGAAGAAACCTTTTTCAATTATAAAAGAGTGAAATGCTAGACCCAATTTGCATTGAAAAGTGGTCACCCGCAGGCCAAAGCGTGTAAATAAAGAATTGGCGAAACTAGCCAATAAGGACGAAATGAAATCCGAATTTCGATGCCCAAGCTTTCCACTTGGAACACAATGGTTCGTTGTAATCCAGAGTATGCGAGGGATTCCTTCGGCATAAGCTTGATCGTAAAGCCTCTGTACTAGCGTAAACAGGAATATATAACAAAGCTGATGAGTAGGCGATAGCATTCAGTCAATATTCGATCAAGAACTTGGTCATCTTCCAGTTTATTCACTCAGTTGAGCATTATTACTACAAACACCGACTCGTTTGTGCTCTAGTCACTTACGAATTTTTTAACATTGGCATTTTGTATCGTGTAGGTACCTACTTCCAAGCAATACCAATACACACACTCACTCAACAAGCTACTAAACAAGACAATATCAGGGGGTTAAACTTATATTTATATTACCAATTCTAGTTGCAAGTGAAGTGCGGACTCGTAGCTTAACAAAACTATGTTAGTGGTGTACAAGAGGGAAGTTCTAGGAAAGATATTCATAGATAAAATATTGGGCAAATGATATGTGGGAAAGGTAAAATGGCCAGGAACTAAAAGTAGGAATAGCAAGGTCACAAATACCTAGATATTTGAGACATGTGAGAATGACGATAAAGAGAGCACCGAAAAGGGCATTGAAAGGTTCCTACGACCATTGGGCAGGAAAAGACTAAAATGCCAAAAATAATATGAAAAGAAAAAGTAATGAATGATATAAAACATCTAAATGCACTGATTAGACCAGTTAGAGTTACGCCGTTTCGCAAGGCCGTAATAGAGCGCTTTGAATACCATCACGGCTACTTTTTGCTCTTGACTCTGTTGATTTTGTGTTAGTTCACTATTGTTATCTTCTGCATAAAACTTAATCCTTTATATCACCTTTATCTTTCAAGTTACGTTTTTTATCTGAAACAATTCCAAACTTAAAAGATCTCAGCAAGGTGACTTTTTATATCAATTAGAAAGCCAGCTGGAGGTATCGGTATTTCCCGGAACTAACCCAACGCCTTAGTCATACGGGCTTCTCAGAAGTTCAAAAATCAAAGCTCATGAATAAATCAAGGGCAAATTCACGGCCAGTGCAGTTCTGGCCGTTGACATCATCGCCTTAACCAGCAAGTTCGTGTCGGCGGTCGTTCTCAAGTCGAAATTTGCATTGCGGCTCGTGACAACAGCGAGGACCCTTCGATCAACAGCGAAATAGCCGAGGTTCGTGCAGCAGATGCGCTATCTACGGTTTTATAAAAACGCTGGACAGCGGCACGCGAGGCGCTAAAACGCGAATAGCTGCTTGTCGCCAATGTTTAGTTTCTACTAAACGGATCCGGTATTGGGCAGTGAAAATGCGGGAAATGTATGTATCGAAATGCTTTACAGATTATTTATCATTTACTGAGCCAGCTCTATAAAAATAATTAAGAATGGCTTATGTTTTGATGAAGAGCTTAATTCTGAACGTCTCATTGAATAAAATCTAAACTCTAGGGCTACGTCGAGGTGTTGAAATGTCAAAAGGTCGTTGTAAAAACGTGCGTGTTCCAATAGTCATCACTATCGACACTAAGACTGGCGTAGTTAATATTTTAAGAGCACATTTCAGTATTAATAGGGCAATGATCCTGCCCCACTTGAGTATTTAAATTTGAAAGATTTGATTGATGCTATATTGGACGAACAGTTAGTTAAATTCTCGCCTGCTACTGCATAATCGTTCATTTGAGTATATAATTGCTCAATCGTGTGCTTAAAGGTAGCGGAATTGCTCGTTACAGGCAAAGATAAAGTTATAAATTTGGTTCAGAACCCTCATCCATAAACTACTCAACTGTTCACAGACTTTAATAAAAGTAAATTTTTAATCAAGTTTTTGCTTTCTTTAGAAATGTGTGTATTTTATAACAACAGTTATTACTACTGGCTAGCTATAAAAACTGAGTGTGTAAAAAAATTAATTGACAACGTTTTTGTTTTTTTAAGTGTAATGTATATATTAGGGCAAAAGTTAATACTAGACATACGTGCGTTTGTATCTATACATGTTTATACCAATGAAAATTTCTGGACAAAACGTTTCAGCTGAATGGTATAAAGTAATCCATGTACCAGTTGAAGTTCTATTCAGGTGAATACTTTTGCTATACTTCCTTTGCCCAATCGAGTTAGTAACATCTGTAACCACAGTTATAAATATCAGCTGTAACTAGATTATTAATATGACCTAACTGATAATTCGGATCAGAGAGACCTGGCCCTTTTGGTGTCTTTGTGAATGTCATAATCAATGTGACATGTCTTTAATAGGAATCTTTGCATAAAGATCGAACACGATTTTAGGGACGAATTTATCACAAATCAGAAGCAGCAAAGTTCTTTTAGATAGACATGGCACAATTTCACAGTTTGAAGCAAAAACAGCTTTTCTAGGAATCTTAAATTTCATACAGCGTGCGATATCGACGTACAAAAAAAAAACTACTTCTTCGAATCATACCCGGATGACGCACGTTCATCAATAAAATTACTGGTTTATTATTCTTAATAAATAAAAAGACACAGTGTAAAATCAGAAAAAAATGTTACCTGCGAAAAGACTAATTACTACCAATAACAAATTTAAAAATTACACACGAATAGCCTCAATTGGACATGGGAGGGGTCGGTCCACGGTCAACGAGCATGCTCCTTACTTCAAATCGAATTCAAAACTGTCAACTGTGTCGTGCGTTAACAAGCCGTGATGGCAATCCGAGCCAAAAAAATATAACTCCTACCTCAATTTCAAAATGTAAAGCATCCTAACAAGGTAAATAGCATTTGATAAACTACTACAGATGGTTATTTACCTGCAACAAAGTTACAATCAAGTTCAACCAGTAAACAATGGATGCTGGTTAACTGTTTATAAAAGTATCAATCAAAAATGTAAGATCTAAGTTAGATGATTTCCATGATGGAGCCGATTCAATAAGCCATGTTTGTCACTCGTAACGAGAAACGTGAGATGTGATGCCAGGAGCGCGAATGGTTGGAATGTATGAGAAAGAGTAGAATAGAAAGAATCAGAAACGACTACATAAGACATGACATGAGTGTTCTTGAAATGGTAGTCAATAGAATACTTCAAAACATATTAACGTGGCATAGTCACCTAAATAGAATGCCGGAGAATAGATGGCCCAAATAATTGTCTCAAAGAGTAATATTTGGGCGAAGTAAGAGGGAACGGCTGAGAAATTTGTGGAAGAAAAAATTGAAGATGCACTGCCACAGAAAGATTTACAAGAAGAGACATGATAAAGACGAATTGAGTGTAAAGAGTAAGCGACGACAGGTATAAAAAGCTCAAAGTAGGAGAGAACTTTGTTAAACTGTCTTTTTTGTTCTCAGTAATGGATATGTTGCAAAAATTTAACTTCATTCACAGCAAGATATCAATCAGATGGGTTCAATGGTTTCTGACTCCTGAACGGCAAGATTGTGGTCCAGGAATTTGGAATATTAAACAAGCAATCAGATATGCTGTGCAAAATAGTGACAGAAGATGAAACCTGCGTCCATTATTGAGATTTTGATACCAAGCAGGAATCATTGCAGTGTGTCCATAAAAGGGCCGCATGCAAAAAAATAGCGACAAGGGTCTACAGGAAAACCTATGTCGATGATTTGAGAAAATAACTCCAATTTTTTTTTTAAGAAAGAAGTGCTAATTCTTCACGACCATGCAAAAGTGCTAAAGAGCCAACCTTTTCAAGCTTTCATACAAAATTAGTACTCCTTGAGCTAGATCAACTAGTATATAGCCTTGATATAGCCCCTTGCGACTAATATTAGTTAAAAACTTAAAGAAAACCCTTGGCAGTCACCGGTATTTTTTTTTCAACGAAGAACTTCAGCGGTTGTTAGCGGCTAGTTTGCTGAACAAGAAAAGAACATCTATTTTGAGGGAATATTACAACGCCTAAGAAAGTGGAGAACGCGTATAGAATGAGGTAGTGACTACAATAACAAATACTTAGTACTCTGAGTTTATTTTCCTCCTACAATAGATAGATTATTAATCTAGTGTCCCTATAATTGAAAATTTGATCCAGAGCATCACTTTATAGTGAATTCAGACTGTTTTTCTAAATATTTTTCTACAACATAGCCAGCTTAACGTAATTACTTTAAGAGCTGCCTGATCGAAATTCTTATATTTCTACTTCAATTCTACAGATTATTCAACACTATAATGAACGAACCAATGAAAATTGTTCAATTTGTCAGAAATGGCCAATCAAAATTGACTGCCATTGAAAACACCTAATGTCACAGTGTTTTCACGCGAGTCCGATTGGTTTTAATGATTTCAATTTAGTGAGTAGCCTTTGACTGACATTTCATCAAAACGTCAAAGTCAAAGTTTGCAAATCAGCGTCGTTCTAAAAACTCATAATAATCGTGTTGGAAGCTCCAGTATTGAATGGATAGTGGAAAACGTTAAAAATGTGTGCTGTCAAACACGGTAAAAGTCATATACCCATATTGTTGAATAATCTTTCCAAATACCACTCAAGGTAAAATTTTTTAAGAAAATTTTTACTTTTTTTTATTTTACCCTTGAATATTTATTTATTGCAGTCATGCGTAGTTTAAATTATTTTAATGAAAAACACTTTGTATCTAGTAGAAGTGATACAAAGCAAACACTTAATTCAGTTTAATAAAGCTTTAGTTTTATACTAGATGTATTTGCCTAGTTGATGTTATAAGAAAATTTTCACTTACGAGCTGTCCACTTCTCCACGGGCTTTTATAAAAGTAGAATTTATGTTATAATTCTCGGGCCAAGCCTGGTCCTGTATACTTGTTTATGCAAAGTTTAAAAACATGACGCGTTGCAGACTGTTAATTCAGCAAGAGAAACTTCAAGCAGAAGTAATGTTGGCTATTTCGCTGATAGTGCATCGGGGACGTTTCTTTCTGCCGTTAGAACCCGCGAGAGAGGATTAACAAATCCGGTTAGCTGCAAATCAGGATTTTTGATCATCAATCGAGTCTTACCATTTGAGCAAGCATGTATTTACGATTTCAGAAACTACACCGAAGCGGCTTGGTAATTTATCGAAATTGAGTCGGAGGGAGTTCGTTGTGTCGGGATGAAGATTGCCACAGGTGGTAACACATGTGATTTATAACTGGGGGATATTCCAAGCATAACATTACCGGTCGCAGGGCAACTCGATCTAATTCGGATTTATTAAATTGTGTTGTGCATGTTAACAATTGAGGTTCCCGTTTTTATCGTTTTATCTATCGTCGGTCCCCCAAATATCGATTATATATCGGATTAAATTATCACACGTGTGCATCCATCGAGTTGACTACATTCCACCGCTGCTAGCCGCTTCCTGTTGCACTTTTCGCCCCAGCTGTCCTCTCGTCAGTTGCAATAATCTCTCGGTGATGTGCCTTGATGTCTTCTTTTCGATTGTGCATCGTTCATAGTATATCTGGTGAACAGGCGGCTGAACGCTTCCTTTTCTCCCCATGGCTTGAGGTATTGTAACTAAGTCTGCATTTCAACTATATGAAAATGTATTTGAGTAACTTTTGTTTTGCATGCTGTGTGAAGTTTGAGTTTCGTATCGCCAATTTACCATTCTTTGTGCTTGCATCGTTAGATTTCGGTTTATGTTCGAAGTGGTACCGTCTATATGTGTGTATTACTATATTTACAATTTAGTAACCCTTTCAGGAAATTGAAATGCCTTTTGGCTGTCGTTTGCATATTTGAAGTCAATATTTCTATAGTTTGTATTCCTGCGACATCTGACAGAAAAATAATTAGTTTAAATTTAAAAAATTACTGCACCAGAATATCTGGTAACTTGGTGTGCTCGTTGCAGTATTTAAATATTATTGTGTGTTTTTGTTGTGTTCTGTTGTAAGGCAGACATGCAGAACATGTTTTTATACTGAAATTATTGGCTGAAAGCACCAGTTTTGCAGAGCCGTCGTGAAGACCTGGAATTTGATTTAAACCTTATGGCGCCCTCGCCCATATCAGGTATCTCAAACCGCCCCTTCTCGACTGAAAGCTAGCTGGAGTTTAGGCCTCTAACAAAATATGCACATTATGCATACTATGGGAAAGTTATAGATTTGACAAAATTTCAAGCATACATTGTAATATTTGTAGTTTACAGCTAGTAAACTAGTCATTTGTTAAATCTATACTTAACTGGAGGAAACTTCTTTCAATAAGCTTCTCTGATATTTTATAAATGTCAATTCAATCTTAATTGTTAAAGTTTTCAGCTTAATAAAACGCAGTGCCGTCCACAGCTTAAAAAATACATGTAGCATAAGTATACGTTATGGCAGCACTGCTTTGAAAGCCTCTAAGACAGTAATCGAAACGTTGTTAGCGTGATGCACCGAAATTATTCATTTGTTGAAATCATCTTTAGCTGGAGGTAAATTATTGTAATGAATGGTTACGTTAACCTTGACTACCCGATGCTTTCAATCGATATCTTTAGAAAATGTCCTATTCAGTGCTGTATAAATTTACTTCTGTTTGCAGCTTTCAAGCCCGCAGTAAAAGATAAAAGCTATAAATTACTAGCTTTATTAAATCTTTGCCTCTGTATTGAAATATTTACTAAAATACGCCATCGATCGCAGATTAGTTGTTATCTCTGCAATATTTCACTACCACCAAGATAGCGTGCTGGATAAAGAAAATTCACGCAAATCAGGAAACGCTTTTTGTAAGGTCAAAATCTCCAAGATAAGGATATGCCCGAAACGCTGAACCTTGAGGGTGAAAATAGGAATTTGCTTCGGAAATGTCGGATTATTTTTAGATCTTCTAAGTGAGAAACTAAAAAGCTTGAAGCACCTTCGAAAGACATAAAAGCTCAAAATTAATACGAAAATATAACATGAACGTAGATTAAACAGAGAACTGATTAGGCAAGGTTGAAAATTACACGTTCAATAATGTAATTTGTGACTTCTGATATTGTATCAATTCGTTGTATTTTGGGGCTCTTGTGTATTCGTGAACCACGTATATTGACAAACCTAAAATAAATAGAAGCACGACATCTCATGGCAGTATTAATAGTAGCCAAACGATAACAGCAGTTTATATCCAGATCTTGGAATATAAAGACTTAGTATTTATATTCTTAGATTTAGATTGTTGCTTATAAAAAATTTGAAAATCCCGAAGAAGCAGCCAATTGAACTCTAGCTTCTCAACGAGCCATTTTTTGGTTTCCAATGACGTCACTTGAAGAGAGCAGATAGCAAAAGGTAAACCGTGGAAAATTTTTGCTTACGCTATTGATTGTGCTAGTACTTTGGTTAAATATGAATACAGCCTACACACGGTGTGTAAATGGTCTTCAAATCAATAGTAATAAATAACCCAGGTAACAATAACAAAAACTGCATGACGCTGTCGAGCTCAACTACCAGCTATGGCATACATCGTTTTCACCATTGCTAGAAAAGCTTGTAATCATATTTTGAGAAGTAATGTAGCATAAATCTAATCGAACTTCGAAAGTCATTCCATCATGATTTTATTTGTAGTGGGCTACGAGGGTGGTTCAATAATTATTATCTCTACTGAAGTAAGGTGTTCCAACAAATATTTTCTTCCGTGGAGCTTTATGATTACTAGTTTTAAAGTATATAAGTTATATTGCACTTATACAATTCTTACATTGCTTTTCAAAGACTAGTCTATCCACATTCACAGCAAGAATTATGTCTACAGAGAGATTTTATGGAGAAACTGTGGTAACTTATAGCATCGACAATTACGAAAATTGCACATCCAACAAGTGGATCATAGATTAACATTAACTATTTGTTGGATTTATTTAGCTGAATTGTATACTTAATTCAGCTATTGACTACTCTTTTAATATATATTTATTTACACCTTGATTCTGTTAAAGGTGTGTACGTAGGTTAAATATATAGTAGGTTTTGTTTGAAGCAAAATATCCACTGGCCGCCCACGATCTAAGGTAGGATGCTATTTTATAGTGTGTCTGCTTAAGTTCGCACCATATGGAAAACTTTTTTATTATTAATTTTACGAAAAAAAGTTATTCTTTATAAAAAGTCCTTCGTGGTCCAAAACTTAAAATGCAATCATCAGATAACATTTTTTTAAAGCCGTATACGAGGAATGTCCAAAAATATGAATTCTGCTCAAGAGTAAAGTGCCTTTATTTGTGCGAATATGAAAAATTGTTATTAAGAAAAGTTGATTAGAATCGAAAACTACGTTTAAATATCCAATTGTACCTATCTACGATAAAAATCAGGTTTTGTTTTTTTTCAAAAATTTTTTAAGTTGTTTCATATAGAAAACTTAATTTTTGACAATATCGGAAACTTTTTTCAGTTATCTCTTTATTCGTTAAAACTTTGATAACCTTTACGTCTCGTAACCTCTATGTTGCATTATTTTGATGATTTTCCATATGAAACAACTGAAAAAAATTGTGAAAAATAACAAAACTTGATTTTCATCGTAGATAGGTAATAACAATTTTCGATATTGTCACAAATAAAGGTACTTTGCTCTTGAGCAGAATTTATATTTTTTGACATTCCTCGTATACGGCTTAAAACATTGATATCTGATGATTGCATTTTAAGTTTTGGACCATGCAGAACTTTTTATAAAGAAAAACTTTTTTTCCTAAAATTAATAATAAAAAAGTTTTCCATATGGTGCGAACTTAAGCAGACACACTGTATCTATGTATTTCCACATGAGCTAATTCTCAGACAGATGTATTTTCAGAATTTCTCGTTTTCGTTCCTTCGTCTTGTTTCTTTTTATTTGTCCTCCGGTTTTGGTTTCGTTTGATTTGTTTTCAACCGCACGTTACTGCTTCGAGGGCGTGAGGGCAAGATCCCGGTATTTGCTGCCTAGAAAAGGCCCCTCCGGGGACGACATGTGAAATAGCAGCCCATGCTAGCGTTCGACACGCAGCCAAGTTTTTTTTCGAAAACAAAGCGTAGCCACCAAAGTCAGACCTTTCGATTACTCTAATCTTCTGACTACCTAGCAATGTACCTTGCGCTTCTAAAGTGCAAATTTTCTTAATAGACGGAATACGACCATTTGTCGTTTCCTAATTGGATCTTATATTTATATAAACCTTACTACCAGCGGATGACTACTCGTTGCCCACCGGTTTCCATTTTATTTATAACAGAAATAGTTAACGGATCAACCTGGTTATATACAGGTCACATGCGTTATTCGGCGATTGTAGCAAAACGATCGATACTATTATTTTTTGCATACTGGTCTGGTAGCAACTATCTACCAGCTCAGCAGCGAGTCCGGTAAGTACGTTTATATGGCCTAGGCAGGTAGCACTTAGCAACGCCTGTGATTCGTGTTATACGTTTGATAGTACTGAAGTTTACTGTTGCTGGAACTGTCAATCGATGCCCACATTTTAAATTGACAGCAAGCCACACATGCAACGTAAAATTTTAGCCGGGCGAATTAAATTGCTCCCCACCAGTCAAGCGATGTAAGTAGGTTTGCAAAAAAAGCAATCTCCTTGCACAGAACAAAAATGATAGTTTCGCGGGCTGAAAGGCATCAATGCTTTATGCTATGTAAGAAGAACTTTTCCAAAACTTCGTTTAATAGTAGATTATGTTATTAGGAGCAAAAGTTATATTTTATGTGGCGAGGCTGAACGGGTTATCTGCCGAGCTTGCGAGGCAGATAAGTACAGCCGAGCCACATAAAGATACTTTTGCTCCGAATAACATATAGTATTTTTTCTTCAAACGTTTTTATAACAAATTATTTACAACTTTGTGAACAAAATTACAAGAAAATTACTTGATCTCGTCAGCGGCAGATAATATTATCTGCAGCTGACGAGCGGCAGATCAAGTCTTCAGCGGCAGATAATAACTTTATCTGCCGCTCGTCAGCGGCAGATAATATTATCTGCCGCTTGGCAATAAAGTGACAATTTAGCATCATCAACCCAGCAGTATAATGCCATATTTTACTGCCGTTTGAAGAAAAAGAATGTTTATGGGCAGTCAGCAAATATCCATCACGTGTTGAAAGGAAATTTCACTAAATTCAAAAGTGAGACGGTATTTGAATCTTCTAGAGCTGGAATGTCCGATAAGCTAGTGATTTGCCTGACCGATACGAGAAGGTCTCCCCCAGCGGCTATGTTCACGGAATGAAATAACATTTCCCACGTAACATCTGTGCTTGGTTACACCTGGAACACTTCTTTCGAGCTGTCCCTTCGCGCTCTAACACAAAATGAAATTCAACGATTCGACTAACACGGCTTCCTCTGGCGCAATGGTCAATCACTAGCGGCGGGGGGGATTCCTAAAAGATGCTAACAATTTTTATTACAATGTTTAGGTACTTAAGCAGAAAGATGTAATATATTTGTCTACAAAATCAGTTGCTTTATACGAGGTAGAGTCAAATGAAAACCTTAAAAGTGCCCTAAAAAATGTACCGAACGGAACTTTGCATTACAAGTTGGCAGAAATATTATTTTCGAGATGTAGAAGGCCTTGCTAATGACATATCATAGAAACAATTGAAAATGTTGACACAGCGATAGTTTAAAAATGGCAACTCCACTAGAGCACTGCACCAGGGAGGAGCAACGATCTCTTATTCGTTTCTTGCACAGTGAAGGGGTGAAACCCATTGATATCCATCGTAAAATAAAGCTACAATATGGGAATTCATGTTTTTCACTTCAGCAACAAGTTCAAAAACGGGGTGATTTCCGTAGCAGATTCTTCCCGACCTGGTCAAGCAAATCGTGTTGTGACGCCTGAATCGATTGGGGCAGTTGAAGCTTTGGTGAAAGAAAATCGTCGGGTTATCCTTAATAAAATCGCTGAAGTTTTGAATATGAGCCATGGATCTGTACATCACATTATGCATGACATCCTCCAGTTTCGTAAAGTGTCAGCCAGGTGGGTACCAAAGCAACTGACTCCATAATTGAAACTGCTACGTGTTGATGCTTGTGAAGAACTTTTGCGACGGTATGAAGCCGAAGGAGACGCCTTTCTGGCAAGGATTGTGACTGGGGATGAGCCCTGGGTGCACTATCATCAACCCGAAACCAAAAGAGCAAGCAAAGAATGGCGTGACACCTCTTCGCCAAAACCCAAGAAATTTCGCACACAGCGCTCGGCAGGAAAGGTTATGCTGACCCTTTTTTGGGATGCAAGAGACGCAATTTTGGAGGACTACATGCCTAATGGGGTTACTGTTACTAGTGTCACATACTCAGAACTCCTAAAGAACCGTCTCAAGCCTGCCATTAGAACCAAAAGGCGCTGATTTCTGAGTACTGGCATTCTTTTGCAGCACGACAACGCGAGGTTACATACAGCACGTTCAACGGTGGCAACCATTCAAGCTTTGAAGTTTGAGTGTCTACCACATCTTCCTTATTCCCCTGACCTCGCCCCAAGCGATTCCCATGTCTTTGGTCCACTTAAAGAAGCATTAGGTGGGAAGAAATTTTAGAGCAATGATGAAGTGATTCAAGCGGTGCATGAGTGGCTGCGCACGCAACCAAAATAATTTGTTTCTTCCGGTATTCAAGCGCTTCTGCCCCGATTTAGGTTTTTAGGTGGTTTTCTTAAGTCAACAGAGTACCTTTTTTGAGACGAATGCCGGGACAGTACTTCTCCACCTTTCCTGACCTCTCTTCTATTTCCACCCCTCCCCTCTCATACATCATAAAATTCCCGTTACTGGCTGTAGATTGACGCAAGGTCTCTATAACAGCCCGCCCCCAGTTGGGAAATTGAACTTACTGTGAACCTTTACCTTCTTTTTTAGTAACATTGAAAATAATGTAGGTACCTATATTTTTTACTGTAATTTGGTATGTAATCTGTTTTTGAAGGAAAACGTGATAAACCATTCAGTAAACTTGTAACAAATTTCTCATGCATTTGCAACTTTTTAGTATGATTATGAGATCCAGTTTGCAACAAGTTTGTACCTAATTTCTTTTTTTATAATTTATCCAGTCTTCAGCAACGTTCTTGCAAACTTCCAATAAATTTTCTGCAAATTTTTATAAAGTTTTGTAGCAAATTTCAACACATTTGTTAGTAATATTTTACCTTGACTAGGTGTACACCAGCCCTAACGTGTTTTCCCTTTTTTTGAAAGTATCTTGGAACTCGTTTTTGAGATTGTCTCGTGTCGCATTTTCTCGAATTTCCTCTATGGTTCAAGAAAACGTTACTTCAAGGTCGATTTTTACTTTGAAAATAAGAGAAACTGCACGAATTAAGTCGGGAGAGTAGGTTATATTATGTTTGCGAGATAATTGCAAAGAAAAAGTGATGAGTGCGCAGGAGCGTTGTCGTGGTGCAACATTCGCGTACTGTTTTCTTCATCTTAAAACTCCAAAAAAACAATCAGCATTTTAGTCGAGAATTCAATTTTCCATCCCACCTTGGTTTACACATCATATCCATAGATTTTTATTCAATTCAAGGCAAAATTCTACTCAAAAACGCTGTTCTTCGAGAGTTTGTATAACTAATCCGACGGACGGTAAGCGAACGTGTTCACTCCAACAGCTGCAGCTCGATGATTAATGCAGACACTATGACGCGGCAGGAATCGCTTTGTTGCCTATACTATAGGCTGGTCATCTGCACCATAACTATGCGCCGTTCACATACTGGTTGGCGTGATATTCAAATGGTTTAGTATTCATTAATCCTCTCTCGTATAGCATATTTTCCAGCAATTTTTGAGATTCTTAATATATTGCTATGATATAAAAATGGTAAAAAAGAATATATGTATTCTAAAAAGGTTGAATCACTTTAAAACTGGCCAAGATTCGTATAACAATTCTAAAATATGCAAGTGGTTTGAATTGTTAAAAATCAATTATTGTGATGGTTATTTACAATTCTGGCAAGTTTTAAAAATGTTTATGATAAATATTTATAACATAAAAATGACTTTTGTTAAGATAATTAACTAATTTGATTTAATTTAATAATTAATAAAATGTACTTCCTAAAAGAGTGCTGAGAGAAGTAAAAGGAATTGTTTATGTTTTATGATATGAGAAAGGAGGCGGGTAGAAAAATATTGGAAATTGTGACATATAAAAATAATTTTCCAGAATTAATTGAAAAACAGATAAACTCTCGGTATAATATAGTTAAAAAGATGTTAAAAGTGATTATCAGTGCATGATAATACAGTGGAAAAACTATCGATAAATTTGGAAAACGTTGTCACAACAGTAGCAGAATCAGGTGCAGTCCAGGAGGTATTTCGAAACAGAAAAGATTGCAGACACGACACTACAAGAGACAAAGCAAAGTGAGTCAAATTGAAATTCAATTCTCAGCATAATGAGCGACGAACAATATAAATAAAAGGAATTTAAAAAGGCACATAGAAAGATTTTAAAATGCATTTAATTTAGATTAGATTTATTAATTGATTAAATAGTAAACCTGAAGTTTAATAATTATAATTAATTTTCGAAGTGTCAATAACAAAAATTTTTTTAAATTGTTAAAACACCAGTAACTTCATTGAACATGAACAATTACTTGTAAATTGACTAAATAAATAATTAAATCAACAAACTCTCATTCAAAGGTTATGATTCAACTTTTAATATACCATAAACACTATCTTTCAAAAATAATTCAAAATAGTAAAGATACTTTGAAATAGACTGCAGTGTCTGAGTAAACATTAAGCAACAGTTACCCTGCAGAAAAAGAGAATTAGAGCTTGCCGAGTTAATTATTACATGCAAAAAGATATCTACAACAAGGTAGGTTTTATAGTGATTGAGCTTTTAGAGTATGAAAAGTACAATTAAAGGTACAAACTGCTTTGTTCGTAGCAATATATTCTGAAGATTTCTAAGCAATTTGGCGAAAAATTTTAAATATTTTGAATAAATTTGAAGGGTTATAGCAAATTTTCAGTTACTACAATTTGTAAAAGATATGTTAGCAAGTTTGCAGCAAGCTTTCCGCATTTAAATATATAAAAAAAAAAACTTGTGTAGTACATTTTTTTTAAATTAGCAGGAAATTTTATTAATATTTATATTTACAATGAATTTAAGTACTAGGCATTTCCAGTAAATATCCAGGAAATCGTTTAAGTTTATGTATTTTAAAATAAAATTTGCAACACATTTTAAAGACCTGTTTATCAAGCTAGCTATTTTGCAGGAAGTTTTCAGCAACTTTTCACTAAATTTATAGTTAATTTCAGATAAGCCGTGGTGAATTTAGAATTTTCCACAATTTCACTGAAAATCGTACGACGCTCATTAATGACCAATAGAAAAATTAGTTCACGAGCCGTAACCCAGACAACTAAAAAATTTCTTAGAAATTTTTTGTAGGTAAACATTACTTTTTTTTAGGGTTTGTGTCGTTACGATTTTCTTACCGAATCTGCATTCGAGCATTAATTCATATCCGGAAATTATTTTTCGTGCATTTCAACAACGTCCTAATTTGTCCTCGCGTCCCGCTCGGGCAAATTAATACGACATTGTTGGGATGCACTCAAAAAAATTTCCGGAAAGAATTAATGCTCTTGTGAGATTATGTGTGAAAATTTTAAGTTACAGCCAATCTTTAGCAAAATTACATCTTACTACAGTAATTTTTCTGTAAAGTTTCAGTTCATTTCCTGCAAATTGTCAACAGGCTTGTAACCAATTTCAAGAGGTTTTTTAGAACATAGTTTCAATAAGTAAACTATCGTATCTGGCAATCAACATTGAACAACTCTAACCATGTTCGTTTTTAGATTACTTAAAATCTGCAGTAGTTCTCCAGATTTGTAACTGGCACACTTGCTACATAACATTTTAATGAATTTATTATCAAAGTAGAAAATTAACGAGTCTTGGTCGAAAGCTACCATAGTGTTATTAAAGCATACATTTTGGTACATGGGAAATTTCTGTACACAAAAAAAATACTAAAATGAAATAATCGGTATTGCTTTACAATAGGGTGGTTCAGGAATTGTCTCGTGGTGTAGCATGCCAGCTAGTTCCTAAACAGGATCGGGGTGGGTTGTCTAGAAGCGCCACTGGTTCGAGACGACTCAAACCAAAAAACCTACAGGTGTCAGTGTAAATCCTTAAACCACATAGCTGTTTCATAAAAACAATAAATAAATAAAAATTCCAGAAAAACCTAAATGTTTATTTTCAGTATGTACATCTCTGCATGATACTCAATATGGGGCAAAACAAATCTGCGATATGTTATACTTATTGTAAGCGACGTAACTCAGCTATCAAGACATAAAAAAAGTTATTATTATTCAGCGATAACGGAAAACGGGAGTCTCATTAAGTCGCCTAAAGGTTTCAACCAATAAGACGCGACGCCTCGCGAAAGGTATCATACGCCCAAGGTCTATTTCACACTTTAATTTGTGTGTTTTAGTGTTAATAAATAGTTTCTGGTTTACTCCAGTAGTCTCTCGCATAGGTATTAATTTTAAACGTCGAGGAACGTGTCCATTCCCGAGTTGAATGCGATCAAATGCGCTAACAGAGCTACCACTCCAGTATATAATATGATAACTAAGCTGACTAACTAAAAGTCAAGCGTTCAAAGTGAACACATTGTGGCGACCGATTCCTAAATTCTTCCTACCATCGACTACAAATTCGCCAGCACAAGCGTAAGTAGAAACGCTTCCAGTATCACAGAAACTACACGGATTGGTATTTTCAGTTTCAGACTCATACGACTCAAAACACGCGAGCTTTACACGACGAATATACCTGTAAACGTATAGCAGAGCAGCGTCCTTACAGAAGCTATGGAGGGTGGTGGGCTTGGAGATCCTGCTGAGATGCCGTCCAAGTAAATGTGCAAAGTAAGGTGTGGCAGGCTTTTCTCTAGTTATTTCACTAGGGCAAGGCCATGTGGTCTCACTTCTCGAAAGCAGTTAAAGTAACCGAGAGGAATAACTGCGTACGAGTTGGTGCCCCAGGTCCTGTGCAGAACCCAGGAGGGAAAATAGGTAGATCGTGGCACTAACGAGCCACTAGGGGGACGAGAAAGGCCTAAAATAACACAACATCGAAATCGATGTTCAAAACGAAACTATATAAACGTACCAAAGTTCGAAGGTGACCAAGCCTAGGTGATTTTGCAGAAATAAATTTGTATCCTACTTTAACCAGATTTATTCTAGCAATCTCACATAGAATTCCTTATGGGTAAGCGACGATTTGTATCATAATTCGGGAATTCTAATTTGCATGAAGAAAAATCCCTAAAATCACAGGTACAGCACCCACGAACAATCTCACGAAATCAGTGCCATAAAATTGCAGCCGGAAATCATACCAGCAATATACTCGAAACATTTTCTGAACTTGCAATTTAATTGTACCTTAAATCAAAAATTAAACTTAAAATATTTCTGGATTTCTAACATTTGACATAATCATGCAAAAATTATTGATTGCAAATATATCGGAACATTCTAGAGGAAATTACACTTTCACTTTTAATATATGTATTTATTTGCAAATCGGGCCTATATTTGAATCAATATTTTATTCGATCTATCTCATGTTTTCTGTGTTTAATAATATAATTTTAAGATTAGTATTAAAATAGAATTAAAACGATAATTTTAAAAATGCGCAAGTTAAAAACTGATCAGCCTTCTTACAAAATTGAAGAAATTTTCACATATAATCTCATAAGAGCATTAATTCTTTCCGGAAATTTTTTGAGTGCGTTGCAACAACGTTGTATTAATTTGCCCGAGCGGGACGCGAGGGCAAATTAGGACGTTGTTGGAATGCACGAAAAATTATTTCCGGATATGAATTAATGCTCGAATGCAGATTCGGTAAGAAAATCGTAACGACACAAACCCTAAAAAGAAGTAATGTCTACCTACAAAAAATTTCCAAGAAATTTTTTAGTTGACTTGGTTACGGCTCGTGAACTAATTTTTCTATTGGTCATTAATGAGTGTCGTACGATTTTCGGTTAAATATTAGTTTTTACATGTCATGGACTAAGCAGTTGGTTATAAAACTGAAAGAATCTTTTCAACTTTTAAATAAAGTATTTCCCGAATATAATAGTATTTTATTTACTAAGCATATAATTTAGGCTATATTACAATAGGACGAAGTTTACACACGAGCCAAAGGCGAGGGTTGTAATCATCCAAGTGTAATACAGCCATTATATGCTTGTCAAATACAATATTTTATCTACAACTATGTATATAGTTGGTGACACTGTAAGTATATAGTGAATTTTATAATGCAGTATGGCCATACTGCAAGCTAAATGGTCCTCACACTTTATCATTGAAATATAGGCATACATTGGGGATATTCAGACGACAAAACCGGTATTTGAACGTTGTGGATTTGCTGAATGGTCTTCTTCAACCTACATTGAGTAAACTGTCAAAGTTGTTTATTTTAACTTATAAATACTACTGAATATGCTGCTTTTGTGTTATTTAAATTTTTGTTCAAATTTCCAAATAATGCATATTCATTATGACTGATGATATTATCAATAACAGAAATTAAAGTTTAATTATTTTTATATTTGGTTCAAATCAATGAATATACATTACTATTTGATGAGGTTAGTAAAATAAATTAAAGAGTAATTAGTGTAATAGGAAAGTAAGTAATTATGTAGGTGATATCTAACAATAATTGCAGTTGTACAACTATTGTGTCGTCTGAATGCGCCCATTCATTACCAGCGAGTTAGTTTTATCTAACCGAAGTTAGTCCTAAAGCATTACCAAACTACCAAGAAAGGTTAACCTCAAAATAAAACGTGTTCATAGTTAAAAAAATTATTTAATAACGAAAATGAATTATATAAAAGTGAAGAAATATGAACAGCAGTAAGCAATTACGAGTATTATAATAACTGCTCGAAGTGCCCACCTTGCACTTCCAAACAGAAGGTTAACGATTGTTAAATTCTGCTATCGAATTATTAACGAAATTAACAGGTATGTTTCGACATTCATTAATTAATCTCTCTTTTAATGTATCGGTGTTTTCAGCTGACTCTGCTGTATAAATTTTATTCTTCAAATAACCCTATAGAAAAAAGTCATTGGGAGACCTCAGAGGCCAATTGAAAATGCCCCGTCTTCCAATCCACAAAGAAAATGTGGCGTTAAGATAATTAACTACCTCCCTGGTACAATGAGAGAGAGCTCCATCCTGCTGCAATATTATGTCACGCATCTCGATATTAATATTAGCATCTATGATTGCTTGATGTAGCTGTACTTGTAATAGATGCAAGTATTTGTCACTATTTAGAGTACTATCTATAAATATTGGTTCTATAACCTTGCCTTTCATATTATCACACAAAGTATTTGCATAAATTCTCCGTTGACCAATACCTAGGATCCGGGAAAGAGTGGGTAATATTTAAAGAAAACTGGATTAAGAAGACACTTACCTAACGTTTTGAGAATTTACGATCTCAAATAAACGAAACGTGCATTCATAAGAGAACAGCATGTGATTCAATAGAATGTTTTCATTAAATATTCTGTTCATTAGTCTTTCACAAAACTGTTCTATTTTCAAAATCAGTTTGAAGAAGCTGTTAATGGTTGCCATATTTGTAGCTTTTTTATTTGTGTTCATGAAGTATACGAATCACCTATGTCTTAGAAAGTCCTGTCTAAATAAGTTATTGTTTCATTTAAAAAATAAAGTAATGTAAATAGGCTAAATGGAAGTAGTATAAATAACTGCATTTTCAGTTCCGAAGCAATAGTGCAAAATTCAATAATTCTGCCTGATGTCATTTCGAGTAATACGGAAGAATGTTCTATAGGATAAAAAAAATGATTGCAGAAGAAAACAAGAAGTTCATTTAATTTATTGCGTTTTTATGATTTTGTTATAATAATCAATATTAGTAACAAAACTAATAATTACAGGTTACAGAATCTAGATTGAGACGAGGTGACAAACGAACCTAAGGTTAGAATTTAGTAATTTCCAAGTTTCGTATTGGTAACATTTTTACATCTATCATATTGACATTAAATTGTTAACCTTAGTTAAGCTAAATGACACAATAAATCAGAGGCGTACGCAACATTGCGGTATGGTGTATTATCAGTTCTTGAATGTTAAAAGGATTGCGGAAATAATGGTGTCAAGTTGAACAACCAGGCGCTGCTAAACCTTCTATCCCAGCAACAGCAATTTTCACACAAATAATCTGTCATATGACGTTAGTCACTGCGCAAACGAAATCCCTCTACCCACCGTTACTGATTACTTGTCAATTAAAATGTAACCAAACTTTATATGTTTGACAACTTTCCACATATTGCCAATTCATCAAATATGATCACAGCGCCTTTCATGACCTACCTTGAGAGTCAATCTAGTGACCTGTACTTGATTGGCAATCCCTTTAGTAGATATATTTTTATTTTCTGTAACGGCTTGCAACACGTTTAATTGAGTCAGTTCATGTGTTACTGTTCTGCGTCGATTTTTTTTTCAAGTAGTGCAACACAGGCTGTACTTGCAAATTTTCTAACTGTTCTTGATATTGTAGACACATTAGGGACTGGCCTGTCAGGATATTTTACACAAAAAGGATCCCTAACATTACCTAATGATAATCCGGAGTATATATCATATTTAATAAATCGTTAGTTTTAAATCTTATTCTATATTAAAATTTAAAAAAAACCACCTTGCATAATTTGACAGGTGACAAAACGATAAACCACGGCCTGCTGAATTGTTTGACAAACGTCACTGACGTTTGTCACACAATGCACCGTACAATAAACAATACATAAATTACATTAGTGTATAATGGGTTACCTATATTCTAATGATAAAGTGGGCGGACCACTTAGCTGGCAATATGGTCATGTTTCAATATAAATGGACTTCACTGTATGTCAAATTCGAGGTTAGCAGATTAGGTTTTGCGTCAGTGTGTCTGTCAAAACTGAAGCAAAACCTAACCTGCTAACCTCGACTTTAATGTCATTTATTGACAATGTAGCCCACTAATTTAAAAAAATACTCTGTGGAATATGAAATTTTATTTGCACTAGTGTAATTTGAGCCCCTTTTTGTATTTAGAGTTGGATATATAATTCACTTATTATTTGACAGTTGTATATAAATATTTTTATGCAGTTTTGCGATTTATAACAAAAAAATGACAACCCTGCAGGTAGTTCTCCGGTCGTTAATTTTATAAGTTGAAATAAATTATGTAATATTTCCTGACACTTGGTCTTATGGTATACAATTTATCGATTTGAGAATGAGGTCTTATTAATGTTGTTAAAAATCTGTTTTTAAATATTTTTGTAAAATGTTGACAATTCAGTAGTACAGCAAACGCCGCAATAGAACTCAAATAGACAATGTTTTGTGCATGTAAGACTCAGATGCCAAATTCGCTCAATTGCTGAAATGTAATCCTCAGTTCGAGAACTGGGGAAAACCAAAATTCGCCAATTGCCAAATTAATTTGCTCAATTGTCGAATTCGTCCAATTTATTTTGGCTCAATTGCTCAAATTCGGTATCTGAGTCTAGCATACACATTAAATATTTACTTTGCTGTAGGCCTTGCTCTTCTTCTTTCTCTTTTAATTTTCTTTCGCGATAGCTCAAATTCCAGAAATCTGAAACAATTCATTACAAAACCCAGACGATAATTCTGGAATCGAGTGCTAATCTATTATTAAACGACTTCTGACGAGTCATGCTAAGTTGCAAGAACTACACACTTCCCCTTTAACCGAGCTTGTTAGGGCAGGTAAGCGTTTTCCGATAGCCCTGAATATTTAATCAGCTTAGGGTAGATACAGCAGTTATCTCTACCAAAATAGAAGCGCAGTCTAGCCACGAAGAAAATAGCAAATCTGACATATTGGTGGCTTTACGTCGATTCACAACAATCCTCACCTTCGCCCTTTGCCCACAACATAAATATCATTCTCACCTTTATAGCCATTTCCGTCAAATTTATTAGGCTTATTCCTCGTATGCTTTGTCCGGGAATTCCCTTGCTTGCGGAATTCGCGTGCCAGATTTAAGTGCGATAGGGAGAGGGTTAAACTTAACCCCCTGGAAGCGGGGCAAGGTTAAGCGGTCACTTCGATCTCTTAACACAAGATTATCGATTGCACGTATTATTAGTTCCCTGAACTTGAATTTGCCGTCGCCATGCCGACCCGCGTTACAACATTCATTACATTTGCATAAAGACATCACTTGCCCGATATAAATTTCTAATAGTAATTTGCTGCTTTAAATGTCAGAAGCCCGGCCATGTAGGCAGGCGCTGCGACTGCTCGTTTGTTTTGACGAGCGGAATTAATTCATTACGTGCCGTTAATTATTGAGAATGTTCATATAATTTGTAAAAAAGGTTGGGAAAGTTGGCTAATTTACGCCTGGAATTTCTCATCGGCTACGTTTCCTGCCGTAAATGAAAACGTAGTTGCTGATATTGTGATGAAGTCACATTCTATAGACCCTTTTCAGGTCACGAATGGCTTATGTTTGTATAGGGGTGCTGAAAAGGGGAAGTAGGGTAGGTTATAATGTATACAATTAATGAGCTCTGGCGATGTTATATTATAATCCTTATCTTTTGTTTGTCCAATAGTCAGTTCAATAGATTCACCTTGTCTAAGGTTAGCTACCTAAATACTAAACTAATTATCAAGAAACAAGAAACTTAATGAAACAAACATAAAGGCCAAGCACTTAATGGCTAAGTTCCACATAGTACTTAGCTTTAACATTTAACATCGTAAATAAACAAGAATTCTAAAACGACTACACTTTACAAACACGAACAATATTAAGGCACTGGGACCAAACTTGTAATACTGTGCACTAGAACGAAGGGCTGAAGATTTCGGGATGGCAATGAATTTCTTTTATCTCCAATTTTAGTTAATTTTATATGGTAATTTTTGCACTAGCTTAAAAAAATATACTTAAAAATAATAAGCAGAAGAATAAATAGAAAATGGAAATACAGTTGGACTTTCGAAAGAGAAAAATTTGCATCGACAATATTTTAAATTTCTAGCAGATACTTAAAAAAGGAAGAGCATCTAAATCTTTCGTGACAGGAGAAAACTGTACTTAATACAAAAAGCAACAAAACCAAAACCCCACAGGTGGCCGTCAATTTCTTACAGATCAAAACAGTACTTAATACAAAAAAAAAACAACCCGTAACAATGGTTTTCCCCAGCTAGCTATTAGTCAAGACAAGGGCAATTCTAAGAATCTGAAATGGGTTTGTTTGGTACTTCAAAATGATAGTATGCCAAGAATTAATTAAGGTGCGGGCACCACAAAATTAAAATGAAAATCTAAATTCTCACGACGTCTCTAATACATAAATGTAAATAGTAACATTTCGAATATAAACCGAAATTTAAGCATGCAATTACTTCAAAAAGGACGGTAAATTGGCACACAAAAATATTAACAGCATACAAAAGTTACTCAAATTTATTTTAAAAAAGCGCCAATGCAAAGTTCATTACGACACCCCCAGCGATGGAGGGAAAATGCAGTGTCCAGTAGTTTGCTCACCAGATACGTACGGTGATACAAGCAAAACACTCGAGAAGGAAAGCATCATTGCATTGTCAGCGGGAGATGATCACAAGTGACGAGAAGACGTCTAAAAGGAGATGCAACAGGAAGCGGTTCACGGTGTAAAAGTACCCAGCTCGCTGGAAGAACTTCATAGACGACCGGTTTTTGATCCGATATAAAATTCATATTTGGGGCTGAGAGTAAGACGATAAGGTAAGAGAAGCCCGGAATCAACAAAAAATTATTTGCATATCACAACTTCATAAATCCGAATTAAATCGAGTTACCTGCGGCCAGTATTGTTATGCTTGAAAAAGAAACACCACGTACGACAATCTTATCTCGACACAAAGAACCACGTGCTGCTAAACATAGATCAATTACCAAGCGGCCCCACGGCGAGAGCGTTACATGTTCGCTGGAATTGTAATACTCGACTGCTGGTCAAAAGCCAAATTTGCAACTCATCGAGTTTTTTATCTCGTGGGGTGAACGGCAGAAATAAAACGAAACTGTGCAGCCGTTGATTGCAAGAGACACAATCTAGTCGCAACGGCGTCCCTCTGCTTAATTGCTAACTGCGTCATGCTTTTAAAACCTTGTATCATAAATCCAAATCTACGGAAGTATCTGGAAGACTTAGCCCAAAATGAACGAAAACTACTTAATTTCCATAAGCGGCGTTGCGAATATAAATTAGCCTAACACTTTTAATCGAGTAAATTGATGAAAATTATGAAGAAATGTATGTATTTTACTACAGCAAGACGCAACCGGACTGCGTACTGAAACAGCAAGGAACGAACGTTACTGTTACTGCTACGTTGCGTTTTACATAATTATCAAACATTATAACTTGGAAATATTCATACAAAAAATTAAAGCAACGATTTCACAACGACAATACCCAATTAGATAAAAAATGGTAATTGAAAACCAAACTATAGAACAAGCAAGAAGCGTCAACTCCTTAGGATGTGAACTGTCATATATGCGAGAGATAGGTATAGACGACAAAGTTGTACGATTTAACTGGATGTGCGAAACAATTAAAAGAACATTATAAAAAAACTAGATGAGAAACCAATGTCAGTACAAATTTCTGTATACGGAAGCAAAATATGAACAATGCAGGTAAGACAACAGGATATAATTCAAGCATCAGAATGCAATATTTGATAGGAGTAAGCACATACATTAACAAATAGGGTGCCCAACGTGTACATATATAAAAAACAACTTAAAACGTTTAGTTTAAACGACAAGATAAAAGAGTTTAGTATAAACTAAAAACAGCATGCATCGATAAATGGGGACAGCATCTACTGCCACAAGAGACAAAAGAAATCTGACAAAGGTATAGTCAGAAGATATAACAAACCAGGTGGAGGAAATCGAAATGGTCTAAGCTGCGTATGAGAACGGAGAAGAAGAAGAAGAAGAAAGAGACATTGAAGGTATCTTTTTATATGTGTCTATAAACACAGGTTAGACCAAAAATGCTAACATGAAAGCAAAAATATTTAAGTAGAACATAAAGGCATGTAAAAAATTATGAATGAACAAAACATCAGAAAGCTATGCACGATATAAAGAAGGGCAAAGGAAACCAAGAGAAAAAAATAACCGCTCTTAGGATGAGGAATAATCCAGAAATAAATATTGATACGATAAAATAATGAACGAATAAAAAAGATTCCGAGGAAAATAGACAGCGCCAGCAAGTTATTTAAAAAAAAAGGTAAAGCGACAGGACCCAGCGAAACAGGCTAATAGAGCGTACCCAGAAACTAATTGATAAATATATAAACTAGTATAGTGCCGATGAGAAATCACAAAATGTATATGTAACAAAAATATAAAAAGATGTTTTTATAAAACTACGTCAGAATAATCATAATTAGCGGTAGGAGTAAAATATCTGGAAAAATAAATTATAGCAAGGAGTAGAAGATAAAAGAAGAACAAAGTAGATTTGCAAAAGGAAGATTATTCACTTTTAAAGTTATTTTATATCATTCAAAAATACCATACACCCACAGGAAAATACTATATCCGAAAAATATTCATTTGTGGAAACAGTCATAAAATACTTTGTAAATACACAAAGATATTATTCAAAAATTGATTTTAAACCACACACATTTGCATATCTTACTTTTATTTAAATAAAGATGAAAGTGTATTTTTCTATTTATTTTAAATCAAATACTGCCTGGTTATCGATTATTAAATATAAAATCGATTAACCTTTAGCCGCTTGTTAAATATTAGATTTGGTAGAAGTTTAAATTTTTTACTTTGTAATGCTTGCACTGCCTGATAATTTTAATTGAATTGTCTTTATCGCATATCTTGCCTCAATTGGTAGTTCAGTAAGCCATATTTCGTCATTTGCGTCGAGTGAATAGATTCAGAACACTCTAAAGGTATTATGTATATTGGTCTTTATGTTACCTACATGTGATGTTTATAAATTAAATTTAAGTATAGAACGTATTTACAAGGTAAACAATAAATAAAGTAAATTCCAGTTAATGGATGCACGTAGAATGCCTTCGAAGATCTCCAACCAATGCAGAACACCAGCGCAACCAGTGGTTTGGTCAGTTAGCTTTCAAGATGGCTTGTACTTCGTAGCACAGCTTTTATAATTTAAACAAAATAGCACCTTAGTTTTTCTTAGTTGCTGCGCCTGGACCCTCTTAAAGCAAGTAGAAACGAGTGCACGTTGATTTAAATGAGGTGATATTTATGCCATGAATAAGATGTCGCTGGTATGTTATAATTTTGCGGGAGGACAAATTCGATTGAATAAAGTGTTTTACGTGTGATATGTGTAATTCGGACTGAAGCGCAGTCCGCCTTTCCACAACCTGGAGGCAATGGAATATTACCCTTCAATGAGCCGGCCGGCAAAGTGCAACCTGCGTTTGGTGAACTACCAGGGTGACGTCGTTGACCGAACAATGCTATTACTACAGGCACGCGTACGAGTATTTTAATGAGATTTTAGGTTATAATAACCTAGGTGAAGCCGATTATTTCTGCTCAACGTAATGTAGTGAACATCGGGTGCTGGCTTTAGGTTAACATACTTTTCTACGAGACAAGTTTCTGTTACAAGGCAGAACTGCGTCAGGTTCAGGTTCAGGGGGATGCCCTACGAGACAGGTTTCTATCACAGGGTAGAACTAGGTCAGGAAAGTATTAAGAAGAGGGAATTCCAGGGACTCCAGTCTCACGACTTAGGTGATTGAAATGGATGCGGAAGTTGCTTTTATACTGTTTGGTCCGCGTTATCGGTACACTCGCCCCAGATACAATTAAGTGAGGGCGGCGCGGTGCGTGCTTGTATGAGACTCGGCGCACCTCTGGTAGACGTTTTCTTATCTTCCGTTCGAGGATTAGGGCGGTGTAACCGCAGATTGTGACGGAAGAAGTGCTGTACAAATGTCTGGCATAATATTGATGCTTTAGATAACTTTGCTACTGGAGCTAACATTACAGTATGATCAAAAATTATTTTCATTTCGTATGGCTATGGAATAGTTCCTAATTTATGAATGCAACTATAATCCACTTAATTACATTCAAAAATTGGGAACTATTTCATAGCCATACTAGATGAATATAATTTTTGAGCATAATTTAGATCAGGCGACGGAATTTAGCGTAAGCGTTTAACTGGCAATCGGATTTCGCCTGGCAGCACAGGTTCGAATTCCAGCGACTGCATGTTTGAATATTTTATCAAATCCGTTAATGTAGCATATAAATCTCCTCTATTTTTACGTCATCTAACGATGTGCCAGCAAAAGCCACTAGAAGGCATACGAACAATATTAGCGGGAATTTTTTGTAATATAGTGTTCATTGAAATGTTAAACAGTGTTTAATATGATCGCTTCCTCGAATGTTAAGATACATTTAACATGCATCCACTCGAAATGACAATTTCCTCCGTGGCGGAGGCGGCAATCTTTTTAGTTTCATCCGGGATAACAAGCAACTCGTTTTGCGTTTCCATTTTAAGATTTTTATTTTGTTTACAACAAGCACTATAGCAACATCACACATAATCATGATAATCCGATTTCGATGTAGCAGTTTTTAGTAATTATTATTGATTCAAAATTATTGCCTCAATGAACAATAAACTAATGAACGCATTACGAGGGGTAACCGTCTTAACATTTCTCACATAAATTACCACTCCTGCTTCGCTACGCTCGCTCGAGTGCTAAAAATATGCTCGAATGTTGAGACTGGGTTACCCCTCTAAATACGTTAAAAATTTAATTTGTTATGATTACTATATTATATCTGCTGTTATACACTGATTGTATATGTTGAGCTTGTATTTAAATGTTTATATTTTTACTGTGCATTTCCCTTGCCATACGATAAATAAATAAATGACATATCTGCTACTAGTTATTATAGTAAACAAACTCATTGAAACAAACTTAACACTTATTTAATGTCTAAAGAAATTTAATGTAAAATTTTAACATAAGTTATTTTTTCTAGATGGTTAAAGTTTAGGTTAAAAATAACACAGCATGTCGGTGACTGTTATAAAAATTAAGTTACCAGTTTTCAATCATAATTTTCTCATACGTTAGTACAAATTGAACAAGAAATTTTATTGTTTACGACGTATCATAAACTATATTTTATCGTCTTAAAAATCCTACATGCTACGACGTAACACGCTTTTAATCAAAAGCAAAAAATCGTAAAAGCTGGCAGTATTCTATCAGCCTCTCCAAGGTCACCGAGACATATATTTTTTAATACTACAAATACAAACGTTTCATTAAATACAAGATTTTATGTAGAAGGGAAATTATCACAGTAAAACTGCCAGTTTTCCCCCCATGCCGTGCAGTTATAAATATGTAAATTACAAAAATGCTCATAAATTTTTAATCTACGATCTGGAATTATTACAGAAACTAAAACTCCTGGCAGGAAGTTACACAGTTTTATTTTAATTCAAAAGAACTGTAGAAAGAGACCGAAGCTCTAGCAGACACGTTTTTACTTTGCAAACCCACGACTGGAAAAGTGGAACAGTTCTGGGAATGTGGAAAACTCACAGGTGGCTGTGAGTCACTTGCATATTTTAGCCATTAGCTTTTTCTACTGAAATGATCCCAAAAATCTTAGTATTCTGATGATATATCAGGTAATGACACCACATTTGATTGATCAAAAGCATTTGGTGCCAGAAGTGGGATAATTTACAACTCCAGAATACTGGCTTACAAAAAATGTCGTTGCAAGTTTGTATTGTATGCTCTGACCTTAAACTTTTGCTCTTTCCGCTACTGTTTCATATAAACCCATATGGATTTCTTTCCTAAATAGCTTGGTGAGCAATTAAAATTCAATCCTATCAGCATATTTCTTAATGCATAAACAGTCCCTAATGTATTAGGAAATTAGTAAATGGCGTCCTTCACCTTGTCAATCAAATTGTTTACTCACTATGCACCCCGCCTATTCGTTCAGAAGCCGTTCGAATACACTTCGTTCAAAAGTAAAGCTAGAAATTACGCCTCTAACCTAAAGTTATCTATCGGGGTTAAGCCAACAGCTAACGATTATGGAAAAATAGTTTAGTTTGAGAAAAATAACTTGGTTATCGATTTTCACTTATTTTCTTCTGACGTACCCTTTAATGTATATTAAATATTTAGCTGCAGGTATATCTAGTTTACTTATACATTTGTTAAAAATAAGCCCACCAATGTTTCAATATATTTTTATGAAAATAAATTTGCATCTTAAATACTTCTCTCAAGTGTCCACTTGTTACAGAAATGTCCTGAGAACGGCCCATCTTCAACAGCACCATGGCGGAAAACGTAAAAGTCATTGTAAGATGTCGACCTATGAACAAAAGAGAAATCGAGTTAAAATGCAAGGTAACACTCAACGTCTAAGCAGCACCCTTATTTTGCCCTAACATTTTTCACAAATTTCAGTGCATAATCCAAATGAAAAACTGTATGGTGGAGATGTGGGATCCCAACGACGGTCCTGCCTTTCCCAAGCAGTTTACCTTCGACTCTGTGTATGACCAAGAGTCTTACACTGAAAACATCTACAATGACATTTGCTACCCACTGATAGAGGTGGAAACAATTTTGCTTTTAATTTAAAAATACCTTAAACTAATCCATTTCAGAGCGTTCTAGAAGGTTACAACAGCACAATTTTCGTCTACGGACAAACGGGCTGTGGAAAGTCTTTCAGCATGGAGGGTAGCAAAACGATGAACCCCCCGGAAAAGGGAATTATTTCGCGTGCCTTTGAACACATCTTCGAAGCAATCTCTGTTACGTCCGGTGTTAAATACCTAGCATTAGTTAGTTACTTAGAAATTTACAACGAACAAATTAGGTAAGTCTCCCTGCTGCTGTTCTTCTTCTTCTAACTGCTGCTTATGTTTTAGAGATTTGATAGTACCGAACGAGGGTGCATTGAACTTAAAGGAAGTGCCTAACGAAGGAGTTACAGTACCTGGTAATACTTTCAATTGTGATTTTAAAATCAGGAGTTCAGTAATGGCTTTTCAGGATTAACCATTCATCCCGTCCATACCGTTGCTCAATGCGAAGAAATGCTGAACATTGGTTCCAAAAATAGAATGATTGGGGCTACGTTGATGAACCAAGTCAGTTCTAGATCGCACAGCATATTCACCATCAGCATAGAGCAGATATCCAATGACAATGAAACCATTAGAAAAGGTAATCCATTTATTATGCAGATTTTTAGCATTCATTCCTTTCACTTCCAAAACTCAGGTCTTCATTCAATATAATACTTCAAGATATTGGTATACCAATCCCTAATGCTGATTTCCAACACTCTCTTTTTGCAACTTTTTATATACCTTGGTCTCTAAAGGTTTGAATTTTACCTTTTTGTCTTTTTTTTTGTATCGACCACCAAAATACCCTATAGCAATTCTAAAACGCTGATTTATAACACCCTTATTATATTTCTCATTGTAATCATGTAGATGTTTTAGTCTTTAATGTTCTGGTTTTTTCAAGGGCTATTTCGTTTCAGGAAAACTTAACCTGGTGGATCTTGCGGGATCTGAACGTCAATCCAAAACGGGAGCAACCGGAGACCGACTGAAAGAAGCTACCAAAATAAACCTTTCCTTAAGTGCCCTTGGGAATGTGATCTCAGCCCTTGTGGATGGAAAAGCCAAACATATTCCTTACCGGGATTCCAAACTCACTAGGCTTTTACAGGTAAGTTATCCACCGACAGGGTCTTTCTAAACGAGTGAGATTTATAAAACATTTCAGGATTCCTTGGGAGGCAATACGAGGACTCTGATGATAGGTTGCATTAGCCCGGCCAGCCGAGACTATGACGAAACGTTGTCTACACTTCGATACGCTAATCGAGCGAAAAATATTCACAACAAACCACGAATTAATGAGGTAAACTATACTATATTTATTCTGTCATACCTTGTGGAGTGACCTACAAACTATTAATCATCAGTATCGTCATCATTAAGTGTTATTGCAACAGGATTTTAAGAGCCCAACACTTGTTGAGTTGACCTCCATTTTCTTCTACGGTTACTACCTACTTACTTCTATGTGAGCTATGAGTTTCTGCATCAGATTTGATTCTACATATGATTTCATTATTTTTGGATTAGATCTTCTCTTCCATTAGTTTACTATCTTTCCACGTCGAAAAATTGGCCTTTCCAATTCCTTTTGCTCGCTATGACTTGGTTTCAATAATTTAGTTTCTTTAAATTATTACTAGAAGCTGAAATGCATGGACATCATCCGTTTTACTAATCAAGAGTTGAGTCTTACACTACGTATCTCCACTTTTGTTAGTAACAGTCGCTCTTAAGTAGCCAAATTCTTTTTTTATTCTAGCAATCAGATATAGGTCTTGAGCAAATGCCAAATATTCATGCTTGTGGGGATACATTGAATCTTCTTAAGACGTCTCAACAAGGTCTTCATTTCCTCCATATCCGTGGTATCTTAATTTTACCCTTCGATAAAGTTCTTGCTTTTATTTATTTATTTATTTAGTTATCAGCCAACAGCCGTTAGGCCAATTATAGGCGTCGCTGTACATTTTATGGGGACTTCCAACCCCACTAACGACTGTCATGATTATTATAACATCCGAGACCAACTATTTCCTTGGCAGCCGTACCACGAGGCGCCGAGTGAAGCAACCGTGAAACTCCCATCCAAGTTCTGACCAGAAAGAGCGTTGCTTAACTCTAATGATCGAACGTGGACTCTTGTTCAAACTACACCACCCGGGACCTATTTTACTACAGCTTTTAATTTCTCTTGATCTCCCTCTTCTCTGTTTGTTTTCTTCCATTGCCAAACTATTACTATTGCAATTTAAAATCCTTTGATTTCCAAACACCTCTGTCAATACGACTGACCGATATGCGATGCCTTATCTTTCAGGACCCAAAAGACACTATGCTTAGACAATACCAAGAGGAGATCGACAGGCTACGGGTCCTCCTGGATAACCGGCAAGGAACCCCCCTCAAGATAGAGGACATATCTGACGAGACCAACTACGAAATCAACAAAAACATCGTCCTAACAAACAACAACGCGGACCCCAAGCGCGACCTCCTCATTCAGGAGTACCAGGACGAGATGGTGAAGCTGAAGAGCCTGCACGAGAACGAAAAGAGCGAGAAGGAGACGATCATGAAGCAGATCGACTCCATCAAGAAGGAGTACCAGACGCACATCGAGAAGCTCAGCCAGGAGATGGAGCAGAGCAAGCCCAAGGCCACGTCCAAGGACGAGATTCTGAAGAGGATCGATGCGCTCAAGGCCACCATGATCGGCGGCGAGAAGGCCGACGATAAGGAGCTGTCCGAGCGAAGAAGAAGAAAAAAATTGGCTGCTGAGAAGAGACTAAGGTTAGATATGTTTTTTCTTGTGTGCCATTTATCAGTATGTCTTCTGCAATTATTACATTTTCTGAAATTTTTCACAGTGCAATTGCCCATGTTTTGGCTAAAATAGACATGCACGAAGACAGGGAGATTCTCCAAAACCAATACAAGGATATTAGCCAGGAACTTAGCATGAAGACTGATGCGCTAAGAAGATATCGTCATAAGGTGAAATCACTGGAAAAAGAAATAGCAGACATCCAAAGCGAGTTCCAAACAGAGAGAGACGACTACTTAGAGACCATAAGAAAACAGAACAGGACGATCAAGCTGTTGTCGCAGATTTCGGAGAAAATCGCCGGGACACTTAAAAACGAGTGCAACTACAGGTGAGTCACATAAGTATTGATTTATTTATCGTACATCAACTATTAGCACTTGGATAGCCTAATATATGAGTAGATTGTATCTTCTTCCCAAAATTAACCATTTTATCAGTTTTCTTTAATTGTATGGAATATAAAGTCGTAATAATAAAACATGTATTTTTAACATGGTGTCAATGTTCTACTTGTATCAATTGTTTTAGGGACTTAGATGCTATCAAAGAACACGCAGTGTGGATCGAAGATTCCCAAAAGTACAAACTACCAAACCTGGTTGTTCATAGAACGAAACTGCCACCAGCAGGTAGGTACTATTTTTCTTTTAAATTCAATTAAACAATGTCTTTGACTACGAAATATGCTGTGGTTATAATAAATTATTAAATTTATTGAATTCAAGAAGCCACAATTTAACGTAGCGCTAGCTGAAAATTCTTACTCGGTTTGTCCATATAACTGCTAACTGTATTCTAGTGATCTACCCTCTCTTTAAGTCATATGATAACGTATGTTCATAGGCCAATAAAATGTATTTAAGTGATTTTAACGGAAATTTTAAAATTGGAATGCTTTAAAGGTCCACTGAAAAAATTCTTTAAAACTCCGCGACTTTGCTTCCATTTTGTTTTACTGCATCAGTAATCTGCTTCTTGGTATGAGACGTTGCAAGTGCTATTTGAACATTTTGAAAAAATATATGTGTTTGCTGTTTTGTCTTGAAATGAACAATGTGGCACTGCCAACAGCTACTACTATCTAGCTCTGTTTCAAAATAAAATTTCTTATATAATCGCAATAACAAGAAGGTTGTGTTACATTATAAATTGCCGATATTGAATCGGAGCATGCACTCGGACTAATTCAGTGGAACGGGGTAGGTGACTTACCTTCAAAACTAATAGATCTAAATTTATAGGGGCGCTAAATGATTCAGGTTTATGTTCCTTTGTTCGTTTGAGCGAACGTACCATTAAATTGCTCAAAGGTAACAACTCACAGTATAATCAATAAAACCCACAGTTCAAAAAATCGTATAATGATTCAATCAAGCAATAGATCACAACAAAGTGGAATAAAATCGATTGTAATTACTGGCATCAACAAAGAATAAACCTTAATACTATATCACATAATTAATTATCACAATTCAGGCCTAAGACAGTGTGCGTGGAAACGCAGCCCTCGCTGAGTAAATATATGCTAATTTTCCTAACTGAATTAATTTAAAATTTCAAAGTAGCCAAAGCAATTAATTTTGGAAGCAAACCGATTGCTGAATGAATGACAAAACGTTACAGCGTTCCACACTTCGTGATTTACTTACATACCTCGAATAAGATATCAGATATCTGTATCAGATATCTGTATGGTAGTTTGCATTACAAAGTGATATGCTAGGATCGTTTTTCCCAGCCAACTCATTTAATATGTCCGATATTTAGAGGGAACAAACGTAAAGCAGTGCAACCACCCACTCAGATAATTTTCGACATACAAGGCGACGTTATTTATTCTAGAAATAAACCACTCAGCTCTTAGCTGGCATTAAATCAACACACACATAAAAAATACACAGTTTGTTAAAAACGGTGAAGCCGTAGCAGTGAAATCGATTGCACATAAATTTATACAGATTAAATAAATATAAGGCCATTATGCTCAAACCCCCAAACTGGACATAATCTGCACACGCAGCTAAGGGTAGATGCGACGTTAATTCCAACCCCTTCTGCCTGCACGTAGGTGGACAAAGTACTCGGGCAATTCTCGTTCCACTCAAGTGCTGCGACGTTAATTCCACTCGAATCAATCAGCTTAGCCCGTAGGGTGAAGGCTATACATACACTCCAGATTAGCAAATTAACCACCAAAGAGTAAAATGCCGTATCAGAAAAATCTGCCAGTTTATTCACAAAAACATGTGCTCGCTCAATAATTCCTCTAGCCGGTTTTCGAGTCAAAATATGTCTTGATCAATTGTCCTGCATTAGCCTGACATAACCAGCAATTCAAAAAAACTCAACAAACCATCTCAGGAAGTTCTAAACCGGCCAATGGCCAAAAATTCACGCACAAAGACCAGAACGTCGAAAACGTCTCTTCATGAAATTTTGCAGATAGGAAATGATGCAAAACTATATCGCCGTGCAGCGACGAATTACTGCATTTGGCGGAAAGATTGCAGTTTTTAGGAAACTGTACTAAGCGGAAAACTGCATTCGACAATATATACGTTTGCAAACCCAGTTGCCTATTGGCTCGGCGTTCTATGCCCGTGAAAATTGCTAAATGATGAAATGGACTGATAAATTAGTCTCAATTGAAATAAATATGTGTCTATAAAACTCCACTGTTGCCCATTTCTAAGTCCGGAATGGGAAAGAAGTATTCCTAAATAAGGCTAGTAGCCTACCCAGGGCAAACTGGAGATATTGCTCAAAATACTAGCACCAAGCATCGTACAAAGACAAACAATATGATCAACAGAGCGAAGACTGGTTCTTGCTTGTGCGAAATACTCACTCTCTAGACGAATGCCTCTTGTATTGAAAAATTATCCGGACAAATTCGAGTAATTGTTAAGCGTCAGCCTGGAGATGACGTAGGATGCTCCTCAACAGGACAGAGTGATGCTCCTCAGCGGAAGGGAGTTCTCAGCTCCAAGATAGCTTTATTCCCGTAACTGCATTTCGCGCCACAAATAAAATACAACCTATTGAATTCTAGCACTGCTATATTGAAATAAAATGAATACACTAATCGCGGGTTTCAGCTGCTGGATCAAGCACAATAAATAATCATACTGCCCCGTGAGGTCATGTTGCACTTTACAAATAAATTTATGAACATGTGTTTCCCCGTGATGCAATTTCATAAGAAGCAAGTATCTATAGCCTTATGGCAGCCTTACAACAGTTCGCAAAAGCGCTACAGGCACTCCCAGTGGGTACGTGTCCAAAACTTTAGTCCGCAAAAGGCGTTTAATTTCTTAATTAGAATAGAATTTATTCGATATGGGACCATTCACAACATGCAATACTTAATTAACATAACATATAGATTGAGAATGCCGCAATTTGGCCGGCGGCAGCAAACTTTGTGAATGCAGATCTCAGAAGGCATAAATCGGGGCTGATGCAAAAGCTTTCCGATTGGGGCCGAAACAATAGGCTTGAAAGGAGAAGAATGTATAAATGCGAAACAGTAAAATTTTTTAAATATACGACATAAGTCGAAAATAAAGCTTCACTTTAATACAACGGAACGAGGCTTTGAATCTTCAAACTTGTAAACTATGCCTTGGAAATTTCAAATCCGACTTGTTGAAAAGTTTCTAAAACGGCCGATAACTTCTTTCTTAGCTACAAAACTAAACATAAAAAAGCTTAAACTAATATCAGTATACGCACCAGGAAATCCTACAAAACGGTTGCCAATAATGAGAGATTTCAATGCCAGAGTAGGAGGCGATATTGTACTTAGGCTGAAACATCGATTTAACGAGAATGTAAAAAACACGTGGAGAAATTGTGTAAGAATTATGTGTGGGAAATAAAAAAACAGTTTCAACTGAAAATAAGAGCATTAGAAAAATTAAAAATCGTTACTGGATTCTATCAAATAAAACCAAGTTGATTACAATTTCAAAAGGGCCCATTACATCAAGTTGACTATTAATAATGAAGCTAGAAAAACAACTAGTCAGCATAAATTACCCAGTAATAAAAATCTCCAACAAAAGATGGAAGAACAAAACAAAAGAGATGTCGAAGATCGACGACATGGAGAAATAGACACCTACGAAGGAAAACAGAAATAAGAATTTACAAGAAACTAGAAGTAATACAGTATGAACAGAACGACTCGTAAATGGGAAAAGGTTGTGCAAACATTATAAGGCATTCATGTTAAATAACGCCAATAGAAGATCCACAGAAGTAGAATGTAATTGAATAATCAGATTAATGTGATAGACCAGTAATGTACGCATACAGTCTCAGGAGAAAACTAGAACAGGCTGATAGCCTATCACAAACGATGATGAAGAAGAAGAACAACAAGATTTCTTTAGACCATTTCTGTTAATCGAAATTGTCTGTTAATTTGTTGTGTTAAACTAGAAAAAAAATTTACACGTGAGACGCGGAGATATGTTCATAGTACAATTTATGCAGTGCTACATGTACTTATATTAATTTTAGTTACCTATTACAACTTAAAAAGAAGCAATAAAACGCAGTAGTCTTCTCCACGTACATTTATTAAAAAGGCGACATGTTTCGAAGCCAAACTGGCTTCATCTTCAGGCCAAAATGATCATTGGTTAAAAACAGGTGAAACCACGTGTTCAAATTTTTAGGTTAAGTTGAGGTTATGCGCTGAAGGCGAGGTAGTAATACAAAATTCACAAAGAACACCACATTGGAGAAGAAAATTAATTCAATAACCAGCAAACTACGTTATAAAGATCGTTGTACTGGTTATTACATCAAATTTAACAAAAAGCAAGTAAAATAGCGACCATTCTCTGACGGAGAAGGCACTAGAAGACACCTCCACTATCAGCATGATGGTTCACCTCCCTGTTAATACAACTTAAAAAACAAAATGTAAGCCATATTGCAAAAAAACATTTCTGCTTAACTTTAAGACTGAAATTCTTGACGTAACAAAAGTGTGTGCAAATATCAAATATAGTTTGAGTATCAGATTTGCAACCAATTAACATATAAACAGTCAATCTCGGTCCTTGAAATGGTTTTTTGCAACGTTCTTCCACTTTCAGTGTAGTCCATTATTTGCTTTATATACATTTTGTAGTCAAGGTCTTCTGTTAGTGTTCTAGATCTTCCACTTTCCTCTCCACCATGGTCTTTGATAGTTTACCTCCTCTAAAGATGTGTTCTATTATCTGACTGGCCTCTTCTTTTCTTGCTATTTGATTCCAAATTCTTCTATCTCTTACTTGTTTTTACTATAAAATGCATTGTCTATCTTTTATAATGATTTTAAATATGCCTTGACAACTAATATTTTTCGTTTCTCTCGTTCTATAACATTGCACTTTTCCTGCTAATTTTATTTTTTAAATGTCTGTACTTTTGTTGTTCTTCGTCTCTATATATATATGTTTTTGTTATCTCTCAACTTCTTCAAAAAGGTTCATTATTTATTTGTTTATCCAAGGTGTATTCTTCACTTTTTTATATAATTCTTTGGACTTCATTGCTTGTACCCCATTCTATATTTTCTCAGCTTTCTTCGTTATAGTCAGTGCTTTTGATTTTCTTCATAATCACTTATTCTATCTTCTCTTGTAAATGTTTAACCTTTACTGTATTACTAAACAAGCAAATATCCTAAACAAAAGAGACAGAAGAAGAAGAAGAGAACAACATGCAACAGATTTTTTTAAATCATAAGCAACTGTGATTATTTATTCTTTCTTTCCTTTGGAATTTCTAAAATATAATTAGAAAACTTAATTATCAAGAGCAGTCAACGGACGGAAACAAAAGAAAGGGAGAAACAAGAGAGGAGGATAATGAAGAAGAAGCAGAATCCTTCACCAAAAACAGGAAGATGTAGAAGTTGCTGCAACAATTAACACTAGATATAAACCAAATATGACTAAATCAGATGAAATATAATAATAAACTATGAAAAATTCAGAAAAAACGAAAAACTAAATAATTAAAATATTAATATAAAACAAGATTATGCCAAGATTAAAAAGGAACTACAAGATAGAAATACGCGATTGGAACAACTAAAGAGAGAAGAGACGGAATAAGTTAGTAATAGCAGGACTTTTCATGAATGCAAGTAAACCAATAGAAATAAAGGAGGAAATGGAAAAAAGCATTAAAGAAAAACTAGAAATCTATGTTCAGGTAAAAACAGTTTATAAAATAGGGCCAAAAGCATGCTTAATAGAATTAGAGAATGTGAAGATAAAACGATGATAATGAAGAATAAAATTAGATTAGGGGGCATAGAAAGAAAAGAAAAATAATAATAACAATGAACTTTATTTGTCATTAACAAATTGTCAAAGTTGCATGATATAAATGTGACAACATATTAACAATGATCTAACAAAGCAAATTATTCAGAGAACAGAAAAATTTAATAAATCAAAGGATTAGAGGAAGCAAATGACAAAGTAACGGTAACAACTACGGCAAACAAAACAGAAGGAATAGAACAAAGATACAAAATTAGTAAGAATAAATAACAGCCAGTATGGAAACTAGAGCGAGGTAAATGGGAAAAAATATGAATTGTGTGATGAAATCAACAAACTTAAGCTAGAAATAGTAACAATAACGGAAAAAAAGAAAAAAGTCAAGGAAAAATATCATTGGACGGACAACATATGGGTATATAGTGAAGTGCTAATCGAAGGAAGAGCAGAGGCAGGAGTAGAATAAACAGATATAAATATAAGAAAGTGGGAAAGGCATTTAGAATTATCATGTTCAATTGAAGAAAGATGGGAAAATTGTAACCGTGGGTTTATGGACCCAATAAGAACGAAAAATTCGAAATTAAGGATATATTTTGGGAAAAACTAAGTAGGTAAAGAAAAATATTGTAAAGCAAGTATTATTCCAGCAGGATATACGGGGTGGTTGGTCATACCTCTGAACATAGGCAATTTACATGGATTATCACAGTTATGCATATTCCTGCTCACCATTTTTATGGAAAAAAAAATGATAGTGGTACTAAATTAAAGAGAATAATTTTCTGCGTCGTTTAGTATTAAAACATATTGGATCATGTTTAAAGTTTTAATAATGAACATCCTTTCCTCGTTAGAGTAAATTGCATCCATTTTAAGCGACACAATTATCTGAGTTGTCAACAGACAGCTTTTGTTTTTTAACAAGCGCGGCCACTCTTATAGTAATAGTGTAATAGGTAGACATGGCGAAAATATAAGGAATAGCAATGGAACAAGACTAATAAATTAGTGCCTAGTAAATAATTTAATAATGGGCAATCCGTTTTATCAGCACAATGATGTTCATAAATACACAAGGAAAGCAGAAGTGAAATAATAGATGTCAGAGCTATGAGAGGATCAGAGATATACAGATTGTCTGCAGGTACTAGGTACTCACGGTAGCTAGATACAGAGACGGTTTAAAATTTTAAGACAAGCAAACCGTCTCTGTATCTAGTTACCATATGTACCTAGTACCTGCAGACGATCTGTACAATGACCACTATTTAGTATTATCCAAAATAAAAAAGAAAAATAGTGAAGATAGAGAAGGAAATAATTAGAAGAAAGTTGAATTTAAAAGCATTAGAACTTATAAACTATAAAATGAAGAAACAACAAAAAGTAGCAAAAAAATGTAGAAAACCAAGTAAAAAAATGGAAAAGAAAAATAACGAAAGAGTTGAAGAAAGCTGGCAGGTATTCAAAAGAATAATCATAGAGACAGCAAACGGCACATTAAAATAAATAACGAACTAAAACAGACAGCATGGTGGAATCAAGAGATCAAATGACAATTAAAAATTAAAAAAAACAGAGGAGATTATCTAAAGAGCAGCTGACAAAGTAAATACAAAGATTATAAAGAACAAATAATTAGAGTTAATATGGTGAAAGCAACAAAAGAGAAAAGTTGGACAAAATTCGGAGAAAAAATGGAACTGAACAGCGGAAAATCAAAAACTATTCTACAAGGTTTTTAAAAAATACTAGAAAACTAAAGCCTAGTAAACATACAGCTATAATGAATAAGGAAAGAGAAATCATAACAGGTGACAGAAAAATAATGGGGAGGTGGAAACAATACTTTTAAGAACGATTGTGCGTAAGAAAAACGGAGAATGGCTTGAATGAAAATCTGAACTTATGATTCGGGACCAACGCAAATGCCGATTAACTAGGGCCAATAACAGAAGAAGTAACAAATGCAATCGAAATAGGTACTTAGAAAAACGGAAAAGATCCAGGGCATAACAGAGTCGCCCCAGAAATGTAAAGAAATATGAAAAGGGAATATACGAAACTATTGCTGAAGATTTATAACAAGGCTTGTGAAGAGGAAATGATACCAAAATGTTGGTAAATAGAAAAGATAGTGTCAATATGTAAAAAATAAATAGAGAGATAACACTATTAAATACAGCAATGAAAACATATGAAAAGATATTAGAAGAAAGACTGAAACGATTCACCAAACCAACACCGGGAAAATCGCAAACTGCATTTAGAACAGGAGAAAACGTACAGGAGCACATCTTCACCATGAAACAAATAATTCATAAAAACCTGATAAATCAATCAAAAGCGTATTGCGCATTTATAGATCTGGAAAAAACCTTTGACCAAGTTAAATGGCAGAAAGTATGAGAGACTTTATCCGATAGAAGGGTGAACACCAAACTAATAATATCTGTACAGAATCTATATAAACAGAACATTAACTATATAACAAATAGAAATAGAAAATTTGATAAATTTGAAACTAAAGAAGGGTTGATACAAAGGAGGAGTGCTAATCCCAGTTATATACAATGTTTTCATAGACGAAATAATGAAATGGTGTAAGCCAAGCTTAAAGAAGAAACCTAGAACCAGTGTATATTACAGAATATGCATTCGCAGATTATCTCATAGTTACCAGTAGCATGAAACGGGGTTTACAAAATAATCTGAAACGATAGGCTTAGCAAATATGTCATGAAAAAAAACAAAACAAACGTAAGATGACATCCAAGGGAAATAATTAACTAATATAAAACGTCACAATCAAAACATACCATGCTATGGAGCAAACAGTTATACGGAAAAAGAAATAGCAATGAGGACTAAGATGCCTTAATCATTCTAACTGAATCATTTTGCATTTCTTAGCTTAGAGTTTGATATTCGTTTTCGTCTTATTTTTATATTTCACACTCCATTGTGTTTTAGAAGCCTTCGATTATACATAGAAACCACTTCCTTACTTCTGTAATGTCTTCATTATTATTTCAGTGTATAGACAGATAGAAGACAAAATGGAATAGCTTTTAAAACATAAACACACTAGCTGAAGCCCGCGGCATATGCCGCATTTAAAATGTAGGACAAATCTAATAACTTTTGTTGCACTAAAGAAAGTTTTAAAAGCACGCTAGAGATTGGAAATTTTTGGATAGCCTCCAGGCCACTTTCCTACATTTTGGATACAGCCGATACTGCTGAATTGAATAGTGTCTTCTTTTTTGTGTTCAGTATTAAATGCTAATTATTGTTACAATGCTGTAAATCCAGTTTGTGGAAATGTCACTGGGACAGTTTCCAAAAACTAAATTCCTGGAATTTGCTGATCTCTAAAAGCACTATATTTAGACAAACCTACAATTTTCTGAAAATAGGGACAATTAAGTACTTATCTGCTTTTGGAATATCCCAAATATAAAGGAAATATTATGTTTTATTGTTATGATGGATAATTTCTATACGTATTTAAGTGTATACTTCCTATTCCAAAACCTGTAAAACTACCTGATATCAGCAAATTATTGCTTAAAGTTCTTGGTGTTCAGTCGCTTTTGTAATTTTGTCTTGGTATATTGTTTATTTGGCTTGGTGTCTTGCTCTTATAAGTGGTGTGTGAATCAACATGGTAAGTAAAATGTCCATCATATTACCTACTTTTTCTACAAAAAAATACGTAATTGGCTTAACTAATGTTATTACACATTTATATTTGTCAATAAATTTCTTGAACATATTCTACCGAGATTTAAAAAAGACTGCTAGTATTATTGCAGTTTTTTTGTCAATTGATAACTGTAAATCAGTGTTGTTGATTTTGTGAAATCCTTCCAAATTAATTTTCGAAAACTTTACTAAAACCTCTTTCAAAGGTGCTATAATACTGCCACCTCATACCGATAATTAATTTAATCGCATTTACAAAGTACATATTCAAAAACATTTCTTAATTGTATTTACTTTGGTTCTTAATATTTAAAATAATGTTTTATTAAATATCACTATTTTAAATAAATAGAGCAATTTAATTAATTCCCAATTTTATTGCAATTTGTCATCTCAATCTTATTTCTCAATTTGCAGAACAATTCTACTGGTATTAAATTACCTAATAATTATTTTATTACAGGATAACACCCAAGTGAGAAAAGAGTAACAATAAAAATGTACTTATTATTTTATTATTAATTATAAAAATAAATATATATATATATACAATTCCAATGTTTCATTAAGGTTGGCCTTCTTTATGTACATCGCTCGCATTACCGTACACTGCGGTTCACCCAAAAGAAGTCCTTAATTTTATACTTGTAACATAAATAGCAATGATTTCCTAACTAAAATTAAGGTGTAACTGGTCGCCTAGGGATGCACTTGTCATAATGGTTTTTAAATAAGTAACGTCAAAAGCAATCAATCATCTAAAATTTTGAATTTTGTACTTTTCTAGGTTGCAGAAAAAATAGTATGCATTATTTGGATTAAAAGTGGCTCTGTTTGACTTGCAATAATTGCTTGTCAAACAAAGTGACAATTACTATTTTATTTGCAATCAACATTTTTATATAGAGGTTGCGTAAAATTGTACGAAACATGGCAATTCCATGTCTTAGAAAACGTTTAAATACTATTTGCCATAAGAAAAAGTTAAAATATCAACGATTTTGTAGCCATTTATCATTAGTATTTCTGTCATTCAAGAGCAAACCGGGATCGCGTAACTGACACATTATTGATGCAATGCAACCAGAATTTTCTGAATTACTTAACCTTTCAGTAGTGTCTCGCAAAGTTCTCCCGGCACGGGAGCATGTTCTTGAGATCATTTCAAGTAAAAAAGTTCATATGAACATGTGTCCTATTCTCAGTACTTATTGAGCTATACACATTTCAAACAAAATTAATCTTAAATAATTTTATTCAATTTTGCCGTATAAAGTGACCGTTATTTGTTTCTGGCCTGCCCATGAAAGTTGATGTTTTATAAACAGTCATTTAAAATTTGTATTCCGCTAGCGATTTAAAATGTTTATTCCGCTAGCGCTTTAAAAATGTCAATAAATGTCAACCAAAATAAATCAATAATTTATCAAAAAATTATACATAAGTACATTACAACTAAATTAACAAAACGACGTCCACGTCGTCAGTTTTCATTTTGACCAGTTCTCCAATGCGACAACCGCCAGCTATACTCATAAGTATAGTCTGCAATGTAATTTTACAATTAAAAGGAAAGAAATGGATCAATAATGTTAACATTTGCAAGTAAATACTTTTCGTCCGGTGAAGTACGAATGAACCTCAAAATTTCGTCGCGGCTAAGAACATTTGACTTATAGGGCTTAAAGCCTCTTGCGTTTTGCTTGGAAAATATTAAGTTACTGGCTCCACACAATTAAAATTAAATTAAAACGATTTTCTTACCATATATGAATCTGGCCAGTAAATGTACATATACAGTGTGTCCCAGATTGAGTGGGATTGCATAAGTAACTTTTTTATCATTGAAGATGAAGATTTGGTTAAATGGACAATGCTTTGCAGTTTCATATGCTGATTTAATATCGGTTTGAAAAAGTTCAAAATGTCGAACCAGTCAAAAGTTATTAGAGAAAAACTAGAAACTGTTACTTTCTTGTATGTCAAATATCTTTGTAAGTATAAGAGATACGAAAAAAAGTAATATTTGATTTTTAGGTTACTGAATAGAATTTTTTATTCTCTTTTCAACGATATAAGATAACTTATGATTGAATAAAAAAAAATCTGGTGTGATACACTCACACAACTTCCTTTTACAGTGATCTTATAATTAGGTAAAAATTTGATTTTAAATTTTTAAGCATCTGTCAAACATTTTCAAAATTGCAAATGGTACAAAAACCGTACAAAATAGAGAATTAGAACAAGAGACAAATTTTCTCTAGAATTTTAAGCTGAATTCAAGAATGTAATAATATACCGGGTGTTGTACTTAAAATAGGAGTTAATACAAAAAATAGAAAAAAAAACAAAAGAAACCCATTTTAGAGATATTCAACTGGAAAATCACTTATCTCACGTCAATACACATTAAAAATGTAATAAAAACATAAAGTTTGAAGGAAATCGTTAGAGCCGTTTTTGAAAAAATCTAAAAAAACAAAAAATCGCAAGAGTAAACACCTACTTCCGGTTATGCAATTTTCTTCAAACGCTTGCTGTCGCATGTACATACTATACAAAACTTATATATGAAGTTTCAACACCATACCTCTTTTCGTTTTTGATATATTCTGTTCACAGACAGACAGACACACAGCCAGACCAATGAAAAAAAATATGTTTTTTGGGATCAGGGGACTCTAAAACGTGAAGATCTGTTGAAAACTCAATTTCGAATTTTTGGGGTGAATCCAATACTTCCTTTATTGTAACAGGAAGTAATACCAGTAAAATTAATTGTTTTTACATATTAATCAAGTAGGCTTACATAGATAAAAAAAACAAACAACATTTATTTAAAAACAAAACATAATCCTGATAATCACATGAAATGATCAAAATGCTGGTGATTGTTAGCTAAACATAGTTGACACCATTTGACGACACGACGGGTTACTTTAAGCAAACTTTCTTATTGTTTTTCATCATGGCTGCTTACCTACTTGATTATACATTTAAAAAGTAATATCACGATGGTTTTTGTGGTTCAAGTACTTAGTACTTAATTAACATGTTACTATAGGCCATTCACTAAACACAAAAACATTAACTATTTCTTTAAGTTGGCATGTACATACAATTTTTGTGCAAGGAATTCTGTATTCTTGTTTCCACACCTGCATAAAGGCGACTTTGAATTTAAACATGACAATCAATGACCATTAATAAATCTCATTATTTCAGTGTCAAAGTACATATTATTCTAGAAATTCTTGCCTGAACTTTTATAAAAAGTAATAAAAATACATCAATAGTATCCAACAGAGTATTTGTTTAACATCCTTAAAGGTAGTTAAGTTATAACATTTATGACAGTTGATAAATAAATGTCATACCCCTAACCTATTTGGTTTAGTAACTTTTTGGAAGTACGTTCCTAGACTAAGATGAATTTTGGAAGTACACTCAAGGTTTTGTAAAATAAATTTCACCTAATTTTGTTTTGATCCATGTAAGCCTACTTGATTAAAATGTAAAAACAATTAATTTTACTGGTATTTTTTAGTCAATCATATGTTATCTTACATCGTTGAAAAGAGAATAAAAAATCTGGTGTGATACACGCACACAACTTCCTTTTACAGTGATCTTATAATTAGCCAAAAATTTGATTTTAAATTTTTAAGCATTTGTAAAAAATTTTCAAAAATTACAAATTTTACAAAAACGGTACAAAATAGAGCATTAGGTGAAGAGACAAATTATCTCTAGAATTTTAAGCTGAATTCAAAAATGCAATAATATACCGGGTGTTCTATTTAAAATAGGAGTTAATAAAAAAAAATAGAAAAAAAACAAAAGAAACCCATTTTAAAAGTATTCAACTGGAAAATCACTTATCTCACATCAATACACATAAAAAATGTAATAAAAATTTCAAGTTTAAAAAACATCACAAGAGTAAACACCATACTTCTGGTTATGCGATGTTCTTGAAAAACTTGCTGTCGCATCTACATAGTACACAAAACTTATATATGAAGTTTCAACGCCATACCTCTTTTCGTTTTTGAGATATTCTGTTCACAGACAGACAGACACACAGACAGACAGACAGACAGACCAATGAAAAAAAATATGTTTTTTGGGATCAGGGGACTCTAAAACGTGAAGATCTATTGAAAACTTAATTTCGATCGCCATTGAATTATTCCAAATTGTCATACACCCATTTTAATGTCATTGCTTGATCAAAAATACCATAGTTCCCAGGTGAATTAACATCGCCTGTATTAAGAAAACCTACAAGAAAAGTCATGTTCATATTGCGAGAACAATTTAGCTTTACGATTACCTAACGCTCCTAGTCCACAACTTTGTAAAACGTACCCAAAATGTGTCCTTGAAATAAATTCGAAGCTCCTCTAACAAAATCGCCACCATGTGTATAAACCATTACAGGATATGGACAACCGTCGCGTACTAACATTGGGACTGCGCTCGACATCTATTCTGCTCTAACAACTTTTTGAAGTTTGCTTGCTTAATGCTGCAGATTCGTAACCAAGGTGTTGCGAAGGTATCTAGTCTGGGTTATCTGTATCCTTAAGTTGTGTTGGTTTGCCTAAATAAATTCGTTCGCTCTAGCAGTCAAGCCATCGTAATTTCTGAATTGGAAAATTTACTTGCCTGTTATAAAATGTCTTGAACAAATACGACCATATTTAATGTTTGCTTGTGTCAAATCAGTCCTTTTGAGAGCAGCAATCCACTTTTTTCTCCTCAAACTACGTAATTCATCTATTTTTCCATTATTTGTGAGCTCAGATGGAATTCTATAGCAGGTTATGTTATGGCGTCAACTGTTTACAGCCTCCTTGTTGTGCGTGAAATAACAGTGTTGTCAGACGTCCTCAAAATATTGTACAATAATTAAAGGAAAACAACATAACACTAAACACTATGTTTGTAGTATTAATGTTTATTTAAGCTGGTATGACACGATAATACACTTCTACGAAAATTTATTCTCTTGCTTTAGTTGCAATTTCTTAGAATTAAATGAGGATACTGTACGAAATAAATAAAATTGACGCCGTATTTTGTCTGCCAATTCCGCTTTGCCTGGCTGATCTGCTAATTTATTTTTGACAGTTTCGTCTAATCTAATAAATGAGGATGAAAATGTACTCCTCAAAATATTGTACAATAATTAAAAGAAAGCAACATAACACTAAACACTATGTTTGTAGTATTAATGTTTATTTAAGCTGGTATGACACGATAATACACTTCTACGAAAATGTATTCTCTTGCTTTAGTTGCAATTTCTTAGAATTAAATGAGGATACTGTACGAAATAAATAAGATTGACGCCGTATTTTGTCTGCCAATTCCGCTTTGCCTGGCTGATCTGCTAATTTATTTTTGACAGTTTCGTCTAATCTAATAAATGAGGATGAAAATGTACTCCTCAAAATATTGTACAATAATTAAAGGAAAACAACATAACACTAAACACTATGTTTGTAGTATTAATGTTTATTTAAGCTGGTATGACACGATAATACACTTCTACGAAAATTTATTCTCTTGCTTTAGTTGCAATTTCTTAGAATTAAATGAGGATACTGTACGAAATAAATAAGATTGACGCCGTATTTTGTCTGCCAATTCCGCTTTGCCTGGCTGATCTGCTAATTTATTTTTGACAGTTTCTTCTAATCTAATAAATGAGGATGAAAATGTACCAGAAATATTTTAAAAATATACTTTTGCAGAAACGGTTTCAGAATGTACCAGATTCGTAGAATTGTACCAGGTCTGGCAACGCTGCTAATATCAAGACCACGCCCACAATTGTAACTGCACATAGGCCACGAGTTGATATGTTTGACCTTGGGAACTGTTCTGCTTTATTATAGAGTTATGATTTTCCTCTTGCCTATTGCGCAGGTACACTTCTGTGAAATAAAATTAAGCACACATTTTATGACTATTTTTCAAAATATTCTAGTTTGTATAATTCGGGTGTATTTTAATTTCCTAGCAGCAGTTTCAATAAATGATAAGACACCATAACTTGAAAATAACACCTTGGTTAAAGACCAAAACTCAGACCTTTCGAAAAAACAACGCTATTAGTAAATGCAACAAAGCCGTGTGTGCTTAATTTTATTGCACAGAAGTGTACATCAGTCTGATTCTGATTGGTTAATGCTGTGCCCGAAGCTAGTTGAATTCACTTCATGTAAAGAAGCAGTGGTTTCAAACAATTCACCAACAATTCGCTGTGCCATTCTAGCTTGTTTGGATTAGTTGCAGCCTTTGATAGGTTTTTAAATTGAATGCCACATAAAATGATATGTTTAGTTCTAACTTGTTTAGCTTAGTTGCAGCCTTTGATAGTTTTTTTTTTAAATTAAACGCCCTATGATATTGTTTTGGAACCGCTGATCAGATGCGCTAATGTTCGATTAAGCGCTTTGGACAAGGCCTTCTAATTATTATTTTTTGGTTTTTTACGTTTGATAAGTTGTGATAACCGATATACCAATGTGCTGACACAGAATATCACCATTTTTATTTTACTTTGTTACCCTATTCTTCTTTGTTGGATGAAGTTTTTTCAACTTTTTTCTACGTTTTTTGTTTTCCATATTCTCTTAACTGCCTTTTACTAAATTAATGTAACCATTCTAATTAAGTTCCTTAAATTTTCTTTGCTAAGGGATTGATATTCAATTGCTTCTTATTTCTAAATTTCATACTTCGTCATATTTTGTAACTTTTTTGGTCCTTTTTACTTCTATAACGTCTTAATTATTATTATATTTTATAGAATACGACTTAGAATAGTTCCTTGGAACACAAACGGAATGATTCTTTTTAGTCTGATTCTTCTCTCAAAATTTACACTTCCTCCTTACTTTTCTATTGTATTGATTAACTTGGTTTACCCTATTTAACTTTTCTATGTAAGTAAAGTAAAGTTCAGGGCGCTTCATTCCACACGAAGGAATATGGCCTGAGACGAGGCGACTCAGGGTCGCCGAAATATCTCTTTCCGAAACCCAGTCATCTGACACACCGTTACCGGGGTACTAGGTGATGTGGTTAGTATCACGCTTCGGCGACTGCCTTACTTTTCCTACTTCCACAACTGTGGTTTCGGTACCCAATTTTTAAAGCGACTGGGTGGGCCGCCCGCCAATTGTCAGATGTCGGGATTGAACCCCATACCGTGGCACCGCAGTCGAACTCCCTAACCGCTCAGCCACGCTGGCGTCAATTTTTCTATATAAAAAACATAACATTGTATTTCCAAACATACATTTCACTATTGTGTTTCTTTGTTTGTTTATTCCTTTTGATACCGTTTTCGCTGTCTACTTTTAGAAATAACATCTATACTCACATGTTTCCACACACTCCCGTGCACCTTTGTGTGTTCTGGTTAGTTCTCTCGTGGTATTCCAATCTCTTCCATTTTTAAAAATCTGCCTTATTTTCTCGTTGCTATGGCAACCGACGTTTCAGTACCATCTCCAATAATAATTTTAAACCTTTAGTGCAGGAAAATACGTTTTAACCTTGAAAAATTAGTACAAACAAGGAATCTGGTAGAGATGTTAAATTTACCTTTTTATTGAATATACCGAAAGTCCTCTAAAGCCAAAACAGCCGCTATATTGAAAAATGGCGGCTCATTTTTGATATTTTTTATGTAATTCCTTAACCTTTGCAGATATAGATAAGTTTCAAATAAGAAATATAGACCATAATAATATAAACAATTTCTATTGTAAACTTTTTTCTCTAAACCTAATGATTTTTAAAGTATAGGCCATAGACCGTTATTAATTTTAAAAAAAACAATTTTAGACAAAATACACCCATATTTTATATAATATTACTATGTCTTTAGTCAAAGTTAGTCATAATAACTAAATCTAGGATAGTTAGGCAAAATAAAGTCTCGAAAAAGGCAGGCAAAAAGGCAAAATAAAAGATTTAAAAAAGCACTAAAAAGGCAAAAGTAAGTAAAAAAGGCAAAAATAAAGTAAAAAAAGGCAAAAATAAAAAAATGCAAAATTAAAAGAAGTTTAACTGAGAAATACAATCGATGCACTTCACAAATCACAATGTTAACACATTCAAAAATTGTGACAAACTGGCTGATTCAGTAGAAAACTTTCTCCTGGCAATACTGGTACCCTCATTAAAATTAATCTCAAGAAAATAATCCTTCTGAGAAATTTTCAGCCTGTAACAATATTGGGTTAAACCCACTAAACCTCTTACCTGTAAGTGCTTGGGAATAATACTTTTCACAATTTATTTCAGAAATTTAAAATGTGCACTTTCTTGGAAAATTGCTAGTACATTCTTTTTAAATTGAAAATGTAAGAACTAAATTTCTTAAAATTCTAATTTAATATATCATAAAAGGCACTAAAAGGCAAGAAAAATAGGAAATTCCTCAAAAAAGCAGGATCCTTAAAAAGACGCAAAAAAGGCAAAATAAAATTTGCATTTTTGAATTTCACGCATTCTAAAACAGATTTAAAATTGGGTCTGCCTTTTATCCTTCCATTTACTAAAAAAGGCAATTTGCCTAACTATCCTAGCTCTAGTCATAACTAAATACAATTCAGCTAAGCAAGAAGATAAAAAGCTTAACTACCAACTACAGTGGATATATATAGTCACTGTACTACCAACACCATCCGCTGCTGAGCTTAGAGGTATATATACGTATGTATATGTAACTATGCATGATATGAGTGATTGGCAGATGCTACACTTGTACAAGGTTAAATTGTCAAGTAAAATTTAGAATGTAATTACTGACCTGCAACGACAAATACAGAAATAAGTAAAGAAACTAAACTAAGAGAAAAAAATTGACAACTACTAGCGGAAGGAAGAAAAAATTCCGATAAATATAGAGAATCAAATAGCATAATAAAACAAAAACTAAAAAAAGGATACACAGAAAATATCATAACAACAACACTAAGTAATGGCAAAGAGAAGATCGTGAAGCTAATACACCAAGAAGGAAAAATACCCAAAAACATAGTTAGAAAAACCACAGAATACAACCTCCCAATCTATTTCAATGGTGTCGATTATCAGAAAGCTTTCGACAGTGCTGAATATTGGGCAATAATGGAAGCTCTCGGAATGCAAGACTTGACTCGAGATATTCCAAACAAATTCAAGACAATGAAACAAAACAAATAAAGGTAGAAAAAGATATTAGAAAGTAAAGTAACTTATCCCAAAGTTATTCATGGCAATCTTAGAAGACGCCTTTAAGATATTGATTTGGGTAGACAAAGAGTAGGACATAAACTGAGAAAAATTGAACAATTTAAGGTTTGCGGATGATGTGGTGCTGATAACGGATAAATTTAACAAACTACAGCAGATGGTAATAGAGCTGAACGAGATACAAAAAAAGGAACACTTGGATGAGACAGAATACAGGAGTGGAAGACATTGGAACAAGAACAGCTAACAGAAAATATTGAAACATGTGGCTAGGATGTGTGAAGACAGATACATGACAAAGATCACACAATGGCCATCATGGGTGAAAAGAGAAAGAAAGGAAGACGAAATCTAAAATAGATCGACGATGTAAAAAAAAACTACAGGCCGAAAATGGATCCAGATAGCGCAAGACAGGGACAGGTAAATTAATAAGGGGGGGGGGGGGTATCTTCAATGATGGAAGACAGAAGCTGCATAAAGAAGAAGAAAATAATTGCTGTTTACTAATCAAACGATTATAGAAAAAATATTTATACTCATCGAACGTCTGGGACCTTTTTGCTCCATATTATACGGCAAGTAACAATTTCTCCCCTGCAGCTGCAATGTCATCATGGGATAGAATCTCCTCAATAAAATAAAGCAACAGTCTGTCGCAGCTTCGGATTTTTTTATAAGGTAAGCCTTTAATCTTGCTCTTTCCAAAGAGAGCTAAGCCTGCCACAAGCAGAACCTGTAATCGCATATAGAAACAGTAAATAATTTAAGGTATTCCTGTGCAAATTTCGTTGCTTTGGTATGCAGAAAATTGAGTTTTGCTTTATTTTCTGAATCTGGCCGAATATAAATCTCATCTGTAACCACAAGATGGTTATAAAAATTAATAGATTCATGTCCTGTCCAACAACAACTACCTACTCGAGAACCATCTTTTGCTTTCTCGGTAGCTGCTACTACGATAAACATATCACATAAACATCACCTTTGACCTTTTCTAGATGGACTTTTTAACTGGGCCGCAAGATATTTTATAAAAAGTTTTTTATTTCTATTGTTTCCAAGAAAGTCCGCTTGCATTGTAGTGGCGACAGTATTGTCACTGATATCTGCTGATGTCCTTCTAAAGCTGATAATTCAAAAATCGTTTGGTTTAGAGGAAAAATGGTAATAACATAAATTGTTCACTGTATTATAGTCTATAGTTTTTATTTGAAATTTTTTTATATCTGCATCGTTACGGAATTATATAAAAAAAATTACGGTAGTAGCACAGTAGCTTTTATTTTAAGGAACTTAGTATATTTAATAAAAAAGGTAAATGTAACGTCTCCACCAAATTCCTTGCTTGTACTAATTTTTTCAAGGTTCGTGTAATTTTTGACTTATTTTTCGTGCATTATTTTAGTGTCAATCTTATTTTAGACAATGAGACCTTTGACACGGGAATTAGTATCACTTGGTTTCCATAAAATCTCCTTTTAAAGCACTCTCAGGAAACAACAAAATTCTTGTAGTTAGATTAGTCTCTCTTCAATCCTACGTATGAAAAAATAGGGAAATTTAGAGTTTTCGCCGTTGAAATGTTTAAATTTTTAAAATTTAGGTCAGTATTGCTACTGAAATATATAGGGCAAGATTTTTCTAGAAATATAAAGTAACAGGAGGGCGTTTACGTAATGCGTATTATACTTCATTTACCTACCTCATCAGAACGGGGCACATTATTTTTTTTAATAGAAACATGGGTGCGGGCGTATACTTTTGTAAAAAAGGAACTAACTCCAAGTTTCGTTCTTCGTCACAATGAAATGTATTTAAACTGGAAGGCATCCGTGTACACTGCTGCATGCACCACAATTAAATCAATAAAACTGAGGAAAACCAAAGACAGACAAAATGGATACAGATAAATCTTGCTTGAGAACGTCATGCACAAATTAAAAATAATTTTCTGTCTGGTGCTGAGCTCAAAATTCTAAAAAAAATCTCAAAGAAGAGCTCCAAAAATTGGATGCATAGTTTTCAAGATCGTATAGCACTCCCTTCTAGATACAATTGAAAATAATGATACCAGCATTTGATTTATAACTTCCTGTTAAAAACTTGTCGTATATAAAATGAAATACTTCGGGATTCGACTATTTTGTGAAAGATCGGTCGATCAGTGGGTTTGATCTCTTCTTCAACCAATTTTAACTTAATTGGAATGTAGAAATCAACATAAAATCCTGCAGCACTCAAACATTTATGTTAAACCAAAGAATTGCTCTTAAAGCTTGAAAGGGGGCGCCCAGATCTGTCAATGTGCCACAAGTTATGGCTACAATCATTCTGCATTGATTAGATAAAAAAGTAACCTTCAATTGACAGACGCGTCAGCGTTAGCGCTTAGCGAGGCATAAAATGCTTCTGATTTAACAAAAACATTGTTACATTGAAGTGTTGCCCTCACACTTTACTTTAAATTTGACTCATTTGCATAATTATTTGCCCTTTTATCCCTTAGCTAGCTCAGTAAACATAAAAATCTCTTAATACCTAATTTAGTGGCTTATGAAAGATCACTATCTTCCAAAACAGGTATATGGTTTTCCCTTGTAGGCAAAAAATTGACTTTAAACAAAAGAAACCCACTTTAGAAGTATTCGTTTGGAAAATCACCTATCTCACATCAATACACATTAAAAATGTAATAAAAATGTAAAGTTTGAAAAAAAAACATTAGAGCCGTTTTTAAAAAAATCGAAAAGAACTAAAAAATTACAAGAGTAAACACCTTCTTCCGGTTATGCGATTTTCTTCAAAAGCTTGCTGTCTCATCTACATAGTACACAAAACTTATATATGAAGTTTCAACGCCATACATCTTTTAGTTTTTGAGATATTCTGACAGACAGACACACAGACAGACAGACAGACACACAGACAGACCAATGAACAAAAACATGTTTTTTGGGTTCATGGGACTCTAAAACGTGGAGATCTGTTGAAAACTCAATTTCGAATTTTTGGGGTGAATCCAATACTTCCTTTATCGTAAAAGGAAGTAAAAAGGACCGAACATTGTAAGCTAATGAGAGTGAGAGTGAGACACGAATAACAGAAACCCCAAATTAAAAGAGACAATAGTATATTACTTTACAAGGGAGGTAGTGTGAATCTGTGTAAAGTACATAATTTTTTTCACTACCAATATTTCCTTATGTAAAGTAAATGGTAGGTAATAACCTGGCGTAAAATTATGACATTTGCTAAATTATAGTAGCCTATAACGCTGTGACGTTTTGTTTGACAGTTATAAACGCACTGTGAAAAATTATTGAAAAAAATGCTTGCATACGATTGCGAATGCTGTTTTGTGAGCTTTGTGATTGTATTCTGATTAAAAATGGATTATAGTACGAACGATAATGGTTTTCTTCGTGTTAACCAAGTGGCAGACATGGCATCTTATCAGTTGTAATACATGCGGGATGTAAGTAATTGACTTCTCTATGGAAGTAAGTACATTGTCATGGCAACTGTAACAATTTTTGTAAATGTAGCCTACATCCCTCAAACTTGACAGTGTAAGAATCACTTACAAAGAAGGTAGTGAAAAAAATATATATGTTTGCACAGTTAGCGGTACCTTTATGATTTAGTAACTATCCTTTCTAGACACATCTGGTTTTTTTAAACAAAAAACCAAGAACAGGTCTGGAATGAAACACTACCAATAATTTATTATTTAAAAACTAAATGTTGAAATTATCCCATTAGAATGTTTTTTTATTTTTGTAAAGTAGATGTGATATACCGATATTACTATTTCAGCTTCCTTAAGATAGAGATAAAATTAAATTTGTACAAAAATGTGGTAAGATAAACTATTAGCTACACATATAACAATCTAGGATATCTAATATAGTTCTCATTAAACTATTATCTTCAAGACTAATATCAAGACGATTCCCAATGAGCTTCAAATACATCAGAACAATTCCTTTACAATTTTCTAACATCTCATATACATCGATACGATTCTAAATACAGTATTATCTAAAATCATATCTTTTATAGGTCGTTTATACGACAGCCAAACAGCGCCGGGGCGCCTCGAGAGCGATTCCGAGTCCCTAAGTGGCGACGCAAAGCAAAATTTTCTAATGAAGGTGAACAGTTTTCTGAGAAACCTGTCTTGAGAATGTGTTAGACGTCTGCATGGCTTGGCGACCCTTCGGACCCTTCCAACCGCCCTCTAAGCTAATTCCTAAATTTGATGCACGTGTGTTTGTTGCATGCCGCACACAGGCCAGAACCAAAATCGAGTGCCTTCCAGTAATTCAGAAAACGGCCAGTTTGGCAGTAACCCGTCCACACCGCCCAGCGAAGAGGACCAGGTAACACTAAACGTCCAACACCCACCACGCAGACCTCTCTGCACCAAAACGACTAATTACTGTGTTTGTTACAGAAGTTAGAAAAGACGGAAAAGGAAGACATAATAGGAAGTTATTTTAAACCCCGCAGAGCGACTGAGCTTCTCAACCAGTCCTCGAAGCTGGAAGCCTCTGTATTTAACACTTGGAGAGGTAGGGATGATCACAATGCATGCTTGCAAAGCTAATTTAATAAATTTCGCCAAGGTGCACTCTCTGTTCCAGAATTTGCTAACAGAAACAAGCCCAAGTCCAGCGAGAGTTTGCCAGCGAATCCCCAGCGGTCACCAAACGTGTTGAGCAACTCCTTCAGTCACACAAACAGCAACTGGTTCAGTGGTACGTCGTGAAGTATGTGGTTCATGTGCTGCCATATCTTGTAGGTGCTTGCATTTTGGTTTATAAATATAGCATCCGTTTGTTTCAGGACACTCTGATGCAAACAACCGTCGACCAATGAGATTGGAGGCTCTGCCCATGATCGAGAAGAGGCGGAAGAACACAAACCTTATATTACCCTGGACTTAGCACATGCTTTTGGATAAACAGCTCAGACTGCGGATTTCGCGGGTTTTTTGTGAAATTCTCGTTGGAAGGCTTGTTTCTACTACAATCTACAAATGGCGCCTAGTTTTAGAGTGTTGTGTGATATAAACGTTAGCATTCAGAATTTTAACAACTGTAAAAAGAAAGTTGAACTATATTTGTATTGTTTGTACATTTTAAAATGTTTCTATTTTTATTCGACTAAAATAAAAATGACTATATTCTGATTTGCTTCTAATTCTCATTAGTAGCCGTTTCACTGTTTTGTCCTAAATTAGTTGAATATTTTGAGTGCTGTAATTTGAGTTGCAAATTTTTACCACAGTTGAGTAATTTAGAATTAGTTTTTGGTGAGAAGAAAAAACCAGAACAGAAGATTTTGTAGATACTTTTTTAAGTAGAAGAAGCGGCGTTAGATGAAGGATATTAAACAAGTCAACCATCAGATTGTACATGAAAGCCGCCATCAAGAAGATGACTGACCTATTATGACATCCCTGCTGAAATCTGGAAATTCCTCAGCCGCCGAGGTGCCAATATACCTACTCGCCGTCTTCTCTAACTGTAACCGATAAGTGGTTGGTTCTCTCTGATCTTTCAAAATGTAAAAAACAATTAAACAATGCATCCAATTCGTGCCCACGATGAGAGCCGGGCGAGCTGTCAAGCAGCCTGTTCCCTCAAGATGTTAACAAGGTGGGAAGGAACCGACGATGCCACACATTTGCAAGTTGCGACGACAAGCGGAACTAAAATATTGCGACTTTCAGTGATTAAAAATTTAAACAACATAACAAGTAGCGATTTATAATCAGACTATCAGGAACTGTAGTCTGCATGGAAAACGCGATAACAATCACAAAAATTTATTGATTTTACTGCAGGTAGAAAAATGTGCATCATAAGCACATTTCCAATGAGAAGAAGAAGATTGATAGAAGAAAAGAATAGAAATTGTGTAAAAACTCACAAGAACATACGAAGAAGCTCCTGTGGACTCGGACCATTTTATGGCGGAGGCAATTGTTGAAAAATAAACACCAAAGGGAAATAGAAGTGCAAAGGAGAGATGAAAAAGGACTAACAAGGAAGTAAAAAAATAAAAAATTAGTACAGAGAAAAAATACAAAGAGGTCTGAGAAAGTATTAACAAAGAAAAAAGTTGTTCTTAATTGGAGATGGATCTGACTCGAAGGACCATGAACAGAATTGCCTGGAGCTGGATCAGGTTTCTGTTACTTGCACTGGTTCTTTGTCCCTAATATTTAAGCACAAAAATGAGACTGCATTCCTGTTTTAAGACAACTTAGTCAATGTCACTTAAAGAGACGATATTTAGATAACTACCCGAAGTGCAACCTCACACTTCAATATTTACGCTTGGAAGGGTAGTATCGATGTAAATGAATCAAACAGTCAATGTCGATTGGTTTTATTACAAAAATAAATGGGCTTTTATACAAATATAACTGCTTACTTACTAACATTTCAAAGTGCAAAGTATAGTTCACTGCAACGATTCTAATATTTCAAAATAATCAGTCAGCAGTAAGCGATTATGGTTCCGCATTGGCTGAAAGTCCGTGCGCTATACTCGAAGTTCTAGGTCATGTCGTAACATAATCTGCTTACTGGTGATAGCGGTCTTTAAACTGACTGATTATGAAAGCTAAAATGGCTTTTAACTTATGAACTGGATTTCGTAAATTTTGAATTAAAATTTATATCCGTTTAATCTAAATTAAACATATTGCCGACTTTAAATTAAAGAAAACTACACTATTTCCACTACATTAACTATTTTTAGAGGATATTCTTTCACTGCTGGCTGGCGTTGTTTGGGTGGAAACTTCCTTCGGAGTATTTTCCTCCTGATGCAATAGAGAACTCCTATTATAGCTGCGGCTCCCAATATGCTGCTCGTTATCCCGCTGGATAGATAGGAATGATTTCGGATGGCTTTTCATGTCACGTGTTTTAGATACTGAGGATTATTCCGCTGGAGAGGTAGGAGCGATGTCCGATAGCTCTCCATGCTACTTCCTTAAGATGATGTTGCAGATCCAACCGAGAAGTTTGTAAATCCTCGAAGTGGTTCGCCTGCTGCAACACTGACTCCTTTGCTATTTCTGTAAAAGAGTTTTTGTGTTATCGTGTCGTTGAATATATTACCAATTGGTTTGGAACATCCCGCCAACGTCCATCTGCTGCCTCTTCCTTTGGAGACGAACATTACATGAGTGAATACGATAATTAATATCACTCTTGCCTAGGTTAGCTGTTTTAGAAGGTGCCGTATCGGTGTTCCACATTGCGCGTTTTCGGTAAATTCCCTCGCAGATTTTAATAAGCCGTTTTCTTGATTCCATCCTCTATGAGGGGCTAGGTGCTTAGCATTGTGTTTATCGTTTTCTGAACTTCTTGCTGCCATTTCTTGTGTCCACCCTCCACGGGGTGTAAAATTTTTAGTGAACTCGGAGGGTTTCTCGTTTTCTACAATTCTTGCTGCCTTTTCTGAGCTCCATCCTCCACCGGGTGTCAAGTTTTTGGTGGACTCGGAAAATTTCTTGTTTGCTGCAATTATTGCTGCAATTCCTGGGCTGCATCCATCGCTTGGCGAGAAAGTGCTTGGCATTGGAATTTTCGTTTTCTGCATCCCCTACCGACATGTCTTGGTGCCACTCTCCACTGGGTGTCAAGTTTTTAATGAACTCGGAAGGTTTCTCGTTTGCTGCAGTTTTGCCGCTGTTTCTTTATGCCACCCTCCACTAGGTGTTAAGCTTTTAGTGAACTCGGAGGGTTTCTTGTTTGCGGTAGTTATTGCTGCAACTTCTTGGCTCCATCCATCGCTAGGAGCTGCTTTAGAAGCATCTGGAGGACTTCTAACGATTTGTTCGTGGCCTACAATTTCCTTTTCTTTCTGTCCATCGACTTTGTGAATGTGAACTTCGTGTATGGAGACTTCATGAATTAGGACTTTGGAAACTCCATGCACTTGGTGATTTCCTTGTGGATGAGAAGATGCTATTTTTTCATGTTCGATGATAGCTGGACATTCAACTCCCGTATTCTTTATAGTGGCAGCTGCTATTGCTCCTTCTTCCGCTGTAGAATTGGTTGTTGATATTTGCTCCACCTATTGATCTTCTGGGGAAAGTTTTCTTTGAGTTGGTACTTGTTCTATATCCCAGAATTTCTGCAACTGCTCGTCTTCTTCAATTTTGGAAACCAAGGTGTTGACTCGAATGATGTCGTTATGCTGTCGTTTGCCAATTATGGTATTGACTTTAATGTTGTTGTCCCGATGACTGGTTTGAACCATTGCTGCGGCTAGTAGCACTTGGCTCCATTTTGCGTCTAAATTGGCGGTAATGATATTTGAATTTGGCTTCTTTCCTGGAGCGTTGGAGGTCTGCATAGTTGCTGCGTGAGCTGATGTCTTCAACTTCTGGGCTGGTAGCGGCCTTGATGGTGGCTGTGCCTTATGAAGCAAAGTATGATGCGGATAGCGACAGATTTGACAGTTGAAATAAGAATGACATGGTGTATTGGAATCGTGTCGCAAGCATCGAAAGCACAACCGATTGGTTCTTACCACTTGTTTTTTTTTCATTGGTGGGTAGCCTTTGAAATTGACCACAGTTATCGATGTAATAATCTCCATGGCACAGCCTGCAATTAAGAGATGCGGAAGCATAAGTCTTTTGTTGTCTTTCCTGTATTGGTTTTCGAGCTCCATCAATGGATTCCAGGTATTGGAACAGCATTTGCAAGAAAGCCATTAATTGTTGGTGATCCTGAACTTCATTGGGGCATTGAAGCGATTGCTCATATAGTTTATTAGTTTTAGGATCCTATTTTCGAGCGATCGCCCTGTTGATCCATGGACCCCAAATATCGGTGAAGATGTCTAGGTTCTTGATTGCTTCTACACATTCCTTGATAGAGTCATGCAATTTCTTCAACCCTTGGGCTGATTCTTTAGAAAGGACCGGCAGATCGAAGATGGTGTCTAGCAATTTTGTTAAAATAAGGCGATTATTTTGGCACCTTTGTTGCAGCAAATTCCAAGCTGTGTTGTAGTTGGCTTGAGTAACTGGTAGATGCTGGATCAGTTGGCTGGGCTCTCCCCTGACATGCGTTTTTAAATACTGCATCTTGATGACATCGTCCATGTTCTGGTTGTCATCTACTAATTTGGCGAATAGGTCCTTGAAGGTGGCACATTCTTCATAATTTAACTCGTATATGGGGATTTTGACATGAGGAAGCAAAATGGCTGCTGCTTGTTTGCTCCTTGTCGGTGTTTGCAATAAATTAATTAAATTTTTATACCTGTCTTCCAACGTGGTATACTCAGGACTGAAGTGTATTTGTTCTGAGTCCATCTCGTTAGACATGATTTCTTCGTCCATCTCTGTCACACGATCCCATTTTTCTTCTAGTTCCCTCTGCATGATGGCGCGGTTTCCTGAACTTCCAACGATTTGTTCAGCATAGAACATATAGGTATTGCTTGAAATTATGGATTCGAATCTGTAACCTTCGAATCCGAACCTGTTGTTCAGGATTTCTGGGACCTGGGTGGGTTGGAATACTTAGCTGCCCCATTTTCGCGTTATTGATGGTTGCAGATTCCATAACTCATCTAGCGCCTTAATTTGACTGCTGATGTAGACTTCTGTCTTCTGGCTAGCAGAGTCCTCGTACCTTGGGAAATACTTGCGTTAATGCGCGGATTCTTCTTGGGCGACAGCTAACTGATTGGATTTCTCCATATTATTTGCCATTTTCTGGTACTTGGGTAGGGTGTCAGACGTTGCTTTCCTTTTCGGATGCTGGTGACACCGGGGATGTGCTTGTTCTTAATTGGAAATGGATCCGGCTCGAAGGACCATGAACAGAATTGCCTGGAAGCTGGATCAGGTTTCTGTTACTTGCACTGGTTCTGTCCCTAATATTTAAGCACAGAAATAAGACTGCATTTCTGTTTTAAGACAGCTTAGTCAATGTCACTTAAAAGGACGATAATTAGATCACTACCCGAAGTGCAGCCTCACACTTCAATATTTAGGCTTGGAAAGGTAGTATCGATGTAAATGAATCAAACAGTCAATGTCGATTGGTTTTATTACAAAAATAAATGGGCTTTTATACAAATATAACTGCTTACTTACTAACATTTCAAAGTGCAAAGTATAGTTCTCTGCAACGATACTAATATTTCAAAATAATCAGTCAGCAGTAAGCGATTATGGTTCCGCATTGTCTGCAAGTCCGTACGCTAAACTCGAAGTTCTAGGTCATGTCGTAACATAATATGCTTACTGGTGATAGCGGTCTTTAAACCGACTGATTATGAAACCTAAAATGGCTTTTAACTTATGAACTGAATTTCGTAAATTTTGAATTGAAATTTATATCTGTTTAATCTAAATTAAACAAAGAGTGTCTAAAAGCAATATAAGAGAAAGGGAAAGCAAGCAAAGTTCGTTGGAAGACATCAGAATCATATCAAAAAATTATTATAAGCAGAAAAGGAAAGATGCAAATGAAATTTGTAGATAGAAAAAGAGGGAGGGTATATGCAGGGAAATACAGAATGTAGAACCATCCTACTAAAAACCAGAGATATGAAAGTTAAGAAATCTAGAGTTATTCAAAAAGAATGACATGAAAATGCAAAGGAGCAATGGGGAGAATATTTCGCTAAAATACTGAATATAGAGGAAAACAATGAGGAAAAATAAATAGAAATAAGAGTATAGCAAGAAGTGTGGCACAACTGTCGAAAAAGTAAAGAAAATAATATAGAAAATTAAAACTAATTAAACCCCTGTATATTTAAGACAAAGTGAATTGCTCTCAGCAATAGGTATTATTTAATTTATTAGCGGACAAAATTTATTAGAAAGAGCAAAATAAAACAGGAACAAAACTTGTGTTCAGACTGTGGAAAGAACGAGCAACAAAATAGGCCTCAGTGGAACAGTGAAAGCCAAACACAAAAAAGGACTTGAAAAGTGTACTTACTTTACTCTTAAGGCATTTTCTGACATCTATACGATTGTAATAATGTACCACTTTACCTACAGGATTTCAGCCTCTAACATGGTAAAGAAATTTGCTACCGTGTTTCAAAAACACCTTGTATAAATAAATTTAAAAATAAGAGTCCACTTTTTATTTTTATTTTTAGTTAAACCTTTATTTATTGTAATTGCTGTACAAGAAATCGTTTTCTTAATTCAGTCAATCTATATTTTTCTTAGATATCATGATTACTAGACATCATGTAATAACTACATATTAAGTCAATATCTTTTTTTTAAATATTTGCTATAAGAACATAGAAAATCTAAAATAGTACATTTACAATTTGATTAAAAAAATATATAGCGACCTTCAGGCAGATGTATATAATTCTGTACCTAACGTCAATCTTATACCTACTACAGTTACATATATATTTTAAAAAAAGACACCAAATTAACATATATAAACAACAATCACTCATTGTTACTCACACTATCATTAGAAGTACTGTCCCCAATAGGACTTTTGCCATAATTACTGCTCGCTGTACACGAGGATGCTGGAGTCAAACTATAGGGTACAGAAGGATGCGGCATTGACAAAGGTCGCTGAGGCACCTCAACAACAGGCTGCTCTTCAGGGCTGCTCTCAGCAGGAACACTGACTGTGCTGGAATACGGAGGTGATGCAGCATTTAACCCATCAGAAAAATTCCTTTGGTTGAAGAAGTCACTGCTTAACGTACTCGAATAAGGTGGTGGCAATTCGCAATCAGGCAGTTCGTTACAGATTAGACTAGAGTAGGTAGGCGGCAAGTCTAACCCATTTCGCTGAAGAGGTGTGCTTGCTCTGCTTGGCCCAAGCTCATCAAGCACGATCTGTTGCCCACGACTGGACTGTCTATCACTCGAACAGCATGGATCGCTTTGATTGAAAAACATCTTGTACATGAAGCACGTTGTCATGATCACTCCTACCACTACAATTCCAATTGAAACTAGAATTGTAAATAATTAGAAAACAGAAAAACTGCAAACAGTTTTCTTACATGTTAAGGGAGGTCCTATCTCATCGAGGGATCCTAGAAAGTATGTAACAAGCTTTTTAACATAAATTTACTTTGAGTATATTCAACTTTTTATTTGTTATATTATTTTATAATTGCAGATTTGATTGCTCTTACCTGTGGGATGCGTGTCTGCAACTTCATCTAAAAACAAATAACAATAAATTTAAAATTTGCTAGTGGAAATAAAATTAGTTGACTTACTAAAATGCTTTTGGCCAGGATCTGTTAAAGACTCGGTTGCTAATTCAACTGAAAATATTAACATTTCACATCCAGTAATTTATAAAGGCATAGAAAGGCTACTGCACTCGACTAAGGCCAACATAGCTATCTGGTAATTATGATATGCAACTACCTAAACAACAGAAATTATCAGTGTACCCAGCTTAGCAGGCGTTAATCAGCTATTGTCACTGCTGTTTTGCAATAACCTACTAAATACAAGTAATTAGCCTCTTGCTACATAATGATTGATTAATCCCGGTCCGGAATCCCGGTCACCGGACACGGTAATGCTACATAATGATTGGCTTATCATGGTAACAATTGTCACTAAAAGCCTTTAGCGAAAACTTTACAATAGTGACAAATTTATAAGTTAAAATTAATTATCATGTTGCTACATAGTAAGTAGGTAATTGATTGATCCTGGTAGCAATTACTGCTAGAATCCTTTAGCACAAACTTTACAATTGTAGCAAATTTACAAGTATTTAGCATGTTGCTACATAATGCTACATAATGGTTGATTGATGCTGGTAGCAATTTCCGCTAGAGACCTGTAGCACAAACCTGACAAACATAACTAATTTAAGAGTTAGAAGTAATTAACCTATTGTTATATAATGCTAGATAATAATTTAGTAATTAGGGCAGCAATTGCAGCTAGATATATGTAGCACAAACTTTACAACTAGGTATAACAAATTTTCAAGTTACAAGTAATCAGTCTACCGATACATAATGATTGATTTATCCTTGTAGCAACTACCGCTAACTTCACAATTATAACAAATTTACAAGTTACAAGTAATTTTTCTGTTGCTACTTACTTAATAGTTTATTGATCCTGGTAGCAATTACTGCTAGAGACTTGTAGCACAATTTAACAAATTTACAAACTAGAGGTAATTAACCTGTTACTATATAATGCTATATACTGATTGATTGACCCTGACAGCAATTACCGCTAGAACCCTTTACCACAAACGTTACAACTGCAACAAATGCATAAGTTATATAACTTTTCATGTTGCTACATAATACTACATAATGATCATGGTAGCAATTTCTGCTAGACTACTGTAGCACAAACTTTACAACTGTAACAAATTTACAAGTAAGTCTGCTGCACATAATACTATATAATGATTGATTGATGCTTGTAGCAATTACCGCCAGAACCCTTTACCCCAAACTTCATAATTGTAGTGCATTTACAAAATACAAATAATTTGCCTGTTGCTAAATAACAATTTGCTTATCATGATAGCCCTTTCTTTCAAGAGGCCTATAACACAAACTTTATAATTGTAACAAATTTTCTAATTACAAATAATCAATCCGCTGCTACATAATACCTACTACCTAAATGATCCTAGTTGTAATTGCTGTTGGACAGAGCTGGGCAGTAATTAATTACTTTGCAATTAAATTACTAATTGAATTCCTTTTATTTGATTTGCTTTGGAAGTGAATTACTTTTCCAAATACGGTAATTGTAATTGTTAATTGCAGTTTTGTTAAGTGCTTGATAATTACTTTTTTAAAGTACCTAATTAATTACTACATTCAATTCCTCAACCACTTTTGAGTATTTAAATTGCTTTAAAAGTATTTGAAATACTTTTGGTAATTAAAATTACTTGCGGTAATTGGATTAGCTTCTAGTAATTCAATTACTAAATTACCGACCTCGATTGCTAAATACGAATGCAAACTAATATAAGGCAACAATTTATATTAAAAGTAATTTAAAAAATAATTTATGTAGTGCAATTACAATTAAGAAGTAATTGATAATAGAATTGCTATTTAATTTAAGTACCTAATTAAAATCTCTGGTAATTCAATTACTTCATTGGGCGGTAATTGGTTATTTATAATTAATTACTTTTTAAAAGTAATTTGCCAAACTCTGTTGTTGAAGTCTTATAAGCAAAATTTACAATTGTAACAAATTTACAAGTTACAAGTAATTAGTCTGTTGCTACATCATGATACATAATAATTGGTTGATGCAGTTAACAATTGTCGCTAGAGGCCTGTAGCACAAGCTTTACGATTGTAGCTAATTTACTAATTACAACGAATTGGTCTGCAGCTACATAATGCTACCTAATGATTGATTGATCCTGGTTGTAATTGCTGTTGGAGCCATATAAGCAAACTTTACAATTGTAACAAAATTTAGACGTTACAAGTAGTTAGTCTATTGCTACATAATGCTACATAACAATTGGTTAATGCAGTTAACAATTGCTGCTAAAGACCTGTAGGTACCACATTACAATTGTAACCAATTTACAATTTGGATGTAATTGGTCTCTTGCTACATTGTGCTACATGATTTGATTGATGCTGGTAGAAGTTACCGCTAGAGGCCTATAGCACAAACTTAATACTAGGACATAAATTGATGCTGGTAGCAACTGCTCTAAACGTCTATCACAATCTGTTACAATTTATTATAACTAACAGATAATTAGTGTGTTGCTACATAGTACTACATAATGATTCATTAATCCTGGATGTAATTGCTGTTGGAGGCCTATAGCACAAAATTCACAATTGTTACAAAATGTAGAAGTTACTAGTAATTTGCCGGTTGCTACTTAATAGTTCATTGATCCTGGTAACAACTGCTGCTAAAAGCCTGTAGGTACCGCAAATTTTATGATTGTAACAAATTTACAAGTTATTACTCTGTTGCTACATAATGCTGAATAATTAAACGACTGATCCTGGCAGCAATTTTTGCTAAAGATTTTTAGTGCAAAGTTTACAACTGTAAAAAGATTTTTAAGTTACAAGTAATTAGGCTGTTGCTACATAATGATTGATTGATCCTGATAGCAATTTCCGCTGGAGGTCTTTAATACAAACTTTAGAATTTTATCAAATTTAAAAGTCATAACTATTTAGCCTGTAGCTACATAATAATCAATTGACCCTGGTAGAAATTGACGCTAAAGGTCTTTAGTGCAAACTTTACAATTGTAAAAAATTTATAAATTACAAGTCATTAGCCTGTTACTTCATATTGATTGATTTACTCTAGCAGAAATTGACGCTAAAGGTTTTTAATGCAAACTTTACAATTTTATCAAATTTAAAAGGCTGTGTCTAAGTGCACTACAGAGTGCACGCAATTTTTAGTATTGGGTGCACTCTAACAGTGATCGCCATTGATTTGACGTCAACGCATATTTTGTTTTAATCTATTTTTGGTAAAGAGTATTACAACAATAACAAGGACTACAAATAACCTAACAAGCTCGACGGGATTAAGCTGCTTTGTAATGCACCGCTGCCAGAAAGGCAAATTTGAGTTTGTAGTTTTGTCTTACAAGCTTCTATGGCTGGAAACTATCTTTTCTAATATAAATTAGTAGGTAATTTGAGGTCTGATCCTAGATCTTTCCCATTTGAGGTGCACCCAATATGAAAAATTGCATGCACTCTGGAATGCATCTAAACACAGTGAATTTAAAAGTCACAAATATTTAGTCTTTCGCTACATAATACTAGATAATGATCGATTGATTCTGGTAGTAATAGCTGCTACAAGTTTTTGCTGCACACTTTACAATTGTATCACATTTAAAAGTCACAAATATTTAGCCTGCTGCTACATAATACACAAGGGCCGCCCTAGGGTGGTGCGAGCGGTGCGACCGCACCAGGCCCCGTCATAGGGGGGCGCCGTCGTAGGGGGGCGCCGTTGTACGGGGGCGCCGATAATGCAACGATAGATCGACTGCGCAAAAGTAGCATTATATATTTTTTACGAATTAAAAATCTGGATTTATCAGTAAATAACAGTATCAGTGTTGAAAAAATACTTTTCGTATCCTCTTTTGACCGTCAACATAAGTTAGCAACATAAGTTAAGGTGGTGCTCCGGCAGTTGCGTATATTTATAGAGACATTCTAAGCATACTCTTCTGGCGAGCAAAGGGAGTCACGTATGAAGTATAAAAAAATTGGGGGATGGGAGGGAGATGCGCCACAATGAGATTTCGCACCACCTAAAAAACTTTCAAGGGCCACCCTTGATAATACTACATAATGATCGAGTGATTCTGGTAGCAATTGCCGCTACAAGTCTTTAGTGCAAACTTTAAAACTGTATCAAATTTAAAAGTCACAAATATTTAGCCTGCTGCTACATAATACTAGATAATGATTGATTGATTCTGGTAGCAATTGCCGCTAAAGATCTTTAGTGTAAACTTTACAATTGTAGCAAATTTACAAGTTAGAAGTAATTAGCCTGTTGCTATATAATACTACCTACATAATAGTTGATTGATCCTGGTAGCAATTGCTACTAGAGGTCTGTAGCATCACAAACTTTACAATTGTAACAGATTTACAAGTTAGACGTAATTAACCGTTTAGCGCCACATAATGATTGATTGATGCTGGTAGTAATTATCACTACATGCCTATAGCACAAACTTAATACTACATAGCAACGTAGCAACTGTCATTAGATGGCTGTTACAATTTGTTACAATTAGAAATAGCAGAATTGTCCTTTTGCTGTATATTAATAACATACTGCTACCCGTCATTGTCAAACATAGGAGAGGTAAAACTAATAGCTATTTTAAGGCCTTACGTTGTTAGAAAATTACAAATATTAATAAAGGCTTCACTATGATAAATGTGCACAGCATAATCCAGAATGTTTCTAACAAATAATTTGTATTATTAACAGTATGATCGACAATTACTAGTTACTAATTTAAAAATTCTCAGTTCTGGTGAAGTATCTCTTAAAATTGAATATTATTTACTGAAATAGGTTCCTACACGTGTTAAACAGTTACTAATAACTGTTTATACCAAATTCAACCAATTATCTCTTCAAAATATTGAGAAAAATAAATAGAAGTTTAAACTTTGTAGTGCTATAGTTTCTTAAATGTACACTTTTGTTGTAAAGGTTTTTCTTAAAACAATTTGAATAATCATTATTATTAATTTGTCATAATTACCAATGCCTGGTCACCTGACAACCTCCACTCTTCCTATTGACAAGATAGCTACATCGGGATCAATGCAAAAAAAAATGTTTTGCGGTAGCCCTTCTTCACCTTTATACAGGGTGATTAAATTATCATGTAACAACTTGTAGGTAACCCATTATACAGAAGCATCCTTCTTGTTACATGATAATTTAATCAGCCTGTATATAATATAGCCAATTTACATGGGGAAAAAAGACTCACCTAACTGATTTACTTTGCTACCACCATAACCATCGGTTGCTAATAACATTTCAAAACTGTAAATATTTGAAACAACTGAGAATAGATACTGAACTTACTTTTGTCATAGTCCACCTCGCCATCAAAAGGAGGATAATCTGGCAGTGAATCTACAAATACCTCCTTAGCTTCAATCAAATTAAATTCTAAAGCATACCGTAGGCACCGATGTCACGTTTCTTGATACTAGTTGAAGGATTGCTGACCTCTGACTCCGCCACTGTTATATACACAATTCGCATCAGCTTGTGCCTTGAGCTAAGACAGCTATATTCCCCTGTATCGTCCACAGTCATGTCAACAAAATTCAGCTGGCCATCAGTCGTTGCCACCACATCATACCTAACAGCAACAACGAGTCAGGTTTGCTATTAACCTACTGAAACGACTCACCTTAACTGGCCAATTTTCTTGACCCACGTTACCTGGTCGTAGGCTGCATTGCCATTTTCCTTCACCATGCAAAGCAGGGAAAAGCTGCTGCCTTCGCTCACTGTTACTGATGAGGATGCCAATGCATGGAATCCCGGTCCATTTGTGACTATTAACAAACTCGGTTCGCCTGGAATTATGATAAAGTTCGGTTGTTCGTTTTCTAATTCAGTTAAGTATGGCGTATTAAAATGTGGTCTTACCATGCAGTATTATCATAAAATCAGAGAACACCAGCCCCAGCAATATAAGAAGCAACATTGCAGCAGTGCTTTTCAAAAAGGTTTGTTTTGGAAGGTAAACATTAGGCTCTCAAGTTGCACATGTTTTTGGCAATTCAAGGGCAAGAAGTGTGTTCAAAAATGTGTGGTATAAATTTATTAAAGAGGAAATTCGGAAACCTTAATTATTACACTTCTATGCAATGCTTTGGCAGTTAATAAACTAACTTGAATCGCTACTACATAAAAAATTGCCGTGAAATTAAATTAACATTTAAAAATATTTTGTTAGAGTATTGCTTTAAAATAAAAGCTGTGTTCAGTGATATTTATGGTTTATTAGCAGTATTAGAACTTACTACTCTTATATTTTTTTATGTGCAAACTATTAATTGCTATTGATTTATCACAGTTATACAGGGTTCGGCAGCGATAGGAGGGTGGAAGATATTTATAAAGGTATGAGAGTTATATAAAATTTGTTTGCATAAAAGGGGTAGGTACTAAGATGATGTACATTAGTAAAATATTTTTGATTATACAGAGTGGTCCAAAAAAGGGTGGCAAACCAAACTTTCTTTTTTTTTAAATAGAACGTCTGATATTTAGGTAGCTTAAAGCATTTGGATTAATATGCTAATATATTTTTTTAATCTTTTCCATATTAAATTATTTTCTTATAATCTAAAATCTAAAGGTTTTCTACAGTGTATTATCAGTAAGTTAAGGCTTCTATATAATCTTTTTCCAACTTATTTTCACTGCAAAAATGATTTGCAATAATATCAGTAATTTATACTGCAATATCAATGAAATATTATATGCAATCTAGAAAGTAGTTGGCAGTACGAAGTAGAGATTTTATAAAAAATATATTAACTTTTGTACGAAACTTACCTAGTATAAAAATTGCAGAAATATATTTGGTTGGAAATACTTTTGCATGATTTAAAAATAATTAAAGAAATATAATATATCAAATTGGTATAAAGTTATCAAAAAATCACATGAGCACATTTCGACTTTTTTAATATATTCTGTTTACAATGTATACATGGTAAAATGACACTAATTAAAATTCTTTAAAATGCTATTCATAACATGAAATTATATTTATTTATTGATAAATATATAAAATTTAAATAATTTTTTAAAGCACACAACTAATTCAGTACCTATACATACATAGATAATGAATATATTTAGTCACCATATACAAGTAAAAAACATGTTCTTTAAGCATACTGTTCCACTTCTTATTGGTTATTACGCCATTATCTTCTCATGAATAAATTTATCATATCACTGGAGTGAATATGGAAATATGCACGAAAATTAATGTACCGAAATTTAAATAAATTTAAACTTTCTTTTACCAGCTTATCACTAGAGAGCCACATATTTTAATTTAGTGCTTGAAGAATGAGCTATCGAAATAAAATTTGTTTTCACATTAATCTTACATAGAAAAAAAACTTGATGTTTAGACAAAACACTAAAGTAAGAGATTTTACATTTTACTCAAGAAATATCCGCTTTCGTGTCTTCTGATTCAGAAAAAGTGTTCAAAATGATGCCTGCCTATGCTTCTGTGAGTCTGTCTGTGTCCTCTCTACATCCCAGCTGCTTTAATCGATCGGCCTGAAAATGAATATTCGATAATTTTTTTAAATTGTTTGATAAAAATAAAATATTTTAGAACAATGCTGATGGGGCCAAAATTAAATATCACACAACAAAATATAATGCTTGAGTAAGAAGGAGATAAGCATACCAAGAAAACGGAACGTCAAGCCTATGGATATCTCTTTCTTACCTCAAGCAATGCATTCTATTTTCTTGTTTATGTTGTCTTAGTGCTGTGATATTTAATTTTGGTCCCATCAGGATATATTATGCAATTATCTACAACTTTGTTAAAAAAGGTTTTTGTAAGAAATATAAGATGCAAGTGTTCAGAATTAATATTCGAAATAAATTGGAAATATAATCATAATCATAATCATAATCATAACTCTATAATAAAGCAGAACAATTCCCAAGGTCAAACATGTATGTGCGTGGTCTATGTGTAGTTACGATTGTGGGCGGAGTCTTGATATTAGCAGCGTTGCCAGACCTGGTACAATTCTACGAATCTGGTACATTCTGCAACCGTTTCTACAAAAGTACATTTTTAAAACGCGCATGCATTCAGTCTGGCAACCCTGCATATTCCTGACCCGAGTGGTGCCGACCTGCCGATGCCAGCGGTGACGTAACCGATCTTTGCCGTTTATGTTTGGAAGTGTGGTTAAAGTTTCGAAATAATGAATTGGAGTGATTCTTCTTCAGGTACGTCATTAAAATCATTTGATATAATATAGTCATTCATGATACATGCTTTCCAGCATTTCACCAGTGGAAAGACCAAATTGAAGGACGCACTTTGTCATCGTATGTACAGCTGCGGAAATATAAAGCGGGACACTAAAATTTGCCTAAGTTAAATTGTCTGAATGAATTCATGTTGGTGCTATCCCAAGTTGCTTATATTGCATCAACAAGTTCTTTTTGGTTCCTTGGTATGTGGTAGATAGGATTTCATGAACAATTAGGAAGGCAAAATTGCAATATTCAAATTGTGAAAAATTGTCTTACATGACTTGTCCCGGTTTATGTTTCCTCGACTGTACTTCACACTTCATCTAAATTGCTGGCGGATGGCAGTAAGAAACAATATTACAACTGTCATCGCTCTGTAACTTTTTGTGTGTTCTAGGCAAATTAAAACAAGGTGTAACTTTTGAGCACATATTAAATGATATTCGTGATGCTGGATTGACGAAAGAGGAATCACAACAAATCCTACCTTTATAGAAGAAAGACTTGCACAATAAAGTGCTCCGTTTTTCGTGTCGGTGAGTGTAGTACAAAACGCCACCTTGACGATGCAATAAGCGTAAAATTGTGGGTTGAAGATATGAAAAATCTAGGTGATGAGTATCCACTATTGTTATATAAAGAACAAGGTGTTGAAAGTGATTTAGGGCTTCTTGATATCAAGGATTCTACTGCAATGATATCAATATGCAAGTGTATATGTTAAATGAATACATTACTGCACTACTTATTCGATAAACATGCCCCCATTTGCTTAATAAATGTATCCAGCAATAAAGCGAAACGACCTAAGCCTTAAGGCACGTATCCATTTGTTGCGTATCCACGTAACGTATGACCGTCGCGTATCAAGATACGATACGTGCAACGTGCAACGTACTGAATTTTTTCTTTGTATCATCGTTGCGTTTATGTTAAAAACGGAAGATACGATATTACGATACGGAGTAGTGGTCAGTACTGTTCATGCAGCGACCCAATGACGTCTTTGCAAATAACAGCTGCCTCGTATATTTGTATTCATTCTTTTTAAAAAGAAAGAAAAAGAAATATTCCATCTTCTTCTTGCATATGTTTACGGGCTGTTCCATTTATTTTGAAATATACGCTCACGCATCTTCCTTTCGTAATTTGTCATAACGATTTGGGTGTTTTGGGTTCCAAATGAGGTTCTTTTTACGGTAAATATCTATAAACCGTAAGGTTTCCTCGTTACTCCAGTCCATTTGTGCAAAAATATGACCGTAATCAACGAACAACTAGCTGTCACTACAAATTTGATTACCAGCTTGATGCAAATCTGCGACAGGAATGAACATGCAATGGGATGATAACAACATGCCGTCTATACTGATTTCACTCCGTGGCGTTGCATTTCTTTGATTTCACGGCGAAAAACCGCCAAATGGCCGATCGGGTCCGTTGCGTTTCTTTCTATCACATTTTGATACGCAACGATGCAACGTTTTCCCGTCTCCACTGATACGCAACGATGATACGATACGTGGATACGCAACAAATGGATACGCACCTTTATATAACTTATAACATTAAACAGATGATTAGAATAGAAAATTAAGCTCGCAATAAATACCTCAAAACCAAAAAAGATTGCCACAGAAATTTTTACATAGATATGCGCAGTATTGTAAGCTCAGCAATTCGTAATGAGAAAAAGGCATACATGAGTTATGAGTTAAGAAAATGTAATAATAATCAGTCCTCCGTTTGGAAAAAATTTACATGTTGGGGTGTTTGTAATAAATCCCACAAGTGTAACGAATTACCTGCAAAACTATTTAACGCAGATGATTTAAATACATTTTTTGTAAGTGCTGTGAGTGATTCTAGCACCAGTAAAAATGTGCTAAATTTCTTTAATAGTAATAAGCTGCACGAAGCGTCTTTTAGTTTTAAAGTTGTCAGTAATGATGATATATATAAGCAACTAAAAGCGATGAAGTCCGAAGCTTTCGGAATTGTTAATATAAATTTGAAAATGTTGAACATTGTTATGCCTTATTGTATAGATGCAGTAAGAGAAGTATTTAATAGTTCTTTAGCAACAGGCCTGCTTCCTCAAATTCGTAAAACAGCCATTATAGTCAGTGATGTTCCCATCAATTTTTTCAAAGGTATACTATACTACCGGTAACCCATTGTGTTCCTGACTTTTTCTACGGTTGCTTGACGGGGGGGGGTGGGGGTTGCAATCACAACAAATGAAATTAAAATTTAATTTTTTTATATAAAATTGAAAATCGATTAACCTAATTAAATGTATTGACAAAAAATTGTTTTCATAATGCATCTTCCTTGTCTGCTTTTTTTGCGTTCTTTAACTTGACCACGAGGAGCTGAAAGTGCCGGTCGATGGTCTCGCAGCCAAACCTTCACGTATGGTCGCGGAATACACCCTTCACTGCTACTCGAACGGTAGAGTAGTGGGATAAATCCTACAAACACTGGCAGCCTTGTGCAGACAACTATTGTTGAAGTAGTGTTCGACTTGACGTTAGGCCTAATTTGTGAGCACATTCAACGAGTTTTCACAAAATTGCTTGAGAGTATACGCAGTATACCTAGAAAATCCTGAGACTATACGGAGTATATGAAGTATACCCTATGAGAACACCACTGATTATAGTACCAGTACCGAAAGTTTCGAACCCTAAGGACAATACAGATCTTCGACCCATAAGTATTTTGCCAACTTTATCGAAATTACTCGAAAAGATTGTATTTCTTCAATTACGGGAATATTTGGATACTTACGCAATATTGCCTTTATGTCAATCAGGGTTTAGAGAAAGGCACAGTACTAACACTGCGCTACTTAAAATAGTAAATGATGCATATGCCACTATGGACAGTGCAATGGTTACATTTTTGGTTCTGTTAGACCAAAGCAAGGCCTTGACGTGATTAACACCGAGCTGTTATTGGCTAAACTGAATTATAATGGAATAGACGCTAATGCGTTGCTTTGGTTTCGTAATTACTTATCTCATCGGCTACAAACTGTTAGAATAAATAAAACATATTCAGAATACAAAGAAACTATTAGTGGTGTACCTCAGGGCAGCATACTAGGCCCAACTCTGTTCTCAATATATACCCAGGACTTGTCTGAAGTCATCAAACACTGCCGGATACATATGTACGCGGATGATCTTCAGATATATATAACAACGGAAGTATCAAATTTAAACATGGTTATTCGTAAGATAAACGAGGATTTACATAATCTTACTGTCTGGTTTAGCAATAATGGTCTTAGATTAAACGCCAAAAAGTCGCAGGCAATTTGCATAACCTCCGATAAAAGAACTGGTGATTATATAACTAAAAATCATAACATTGTAGTAAATAGTGAAGTAGTACAGTGGAGTAGTCGTGCAAAAAACCTAGGTATTATAATAGACGATAAATTATCATTCGAATTGCATGTGAGACATATTTACCAAATGTCATTTATGAAATTACGTAGGGGAACCTGTTGTACCTTGGACCTATTTTCACTATTTCATTTTTTGTAAATTGCACATATTAGGTAGCCTTACCTCCTGTTGTTTAAATGATTATAATGGGTTTTAAACACATTATAGTTTTTTTAGGAGGACGAAAAAGTTAATATTTTTACAAAAAAAAATGCGTTTAAAAAAAAGTGTATTTAGGTCCAAGGTACAACGGGGGTGATGTACCTCGAACCTTTGTGTGTTGTACCTTGGACGCATATTTTATTCACGTATATTACAAGCCTTTTAAACCTTTTATGCATTACGGTGAAATGAACGAACCTCGGTTATTAAATAGATTTATTTCTTTTAATATTAATTAAACATATCGTTAAATATTATGTTAATTAGAACAGAATTGTGTCATTTCCTTAACTTGATATATTGACCTCTTAGAATGGTTTTTCTCAGGGGGGTGAATTTTTTGCAAAATGTTCTCCCACGGATGGAACATTGAGTCGATTTTTTCCGGCCATTTCCAATTGTTTTTTTTTTTTTTGGTGCATTGCACTTACTAGTGCTCCTTCGTTATTTCTTTGCAAGATCTTTCCTGGAAAATATTTGGCTTCGTAAACGAAAATAACAAAATCACCCACTAGATATTCTGGATGTTCGCTATATGCCTGAATGGCACCTACTAGGTAAAATTCTAAAACATGTAGGTACCGTGGACATGTCCGAGGTACATCGTGTTTATTATGTTCGAGGTACAACACCCGCAAAATACATAAAAAATAAACGACAGAAATTTTCAGATTAGGAATGCATCGGTTCTAAACACGGACATAAGAGCCAAATAAACGTGAAATCAATAAAAAAAATTACTTTTGTCAATTATAAGCACAATAAAGAATATATTTGTAGAAAACGCAGAGTGAAAAAACTTACTTTTTCAGTTGCAAAACTTTAAAAACGGCTTATACACGTAAACTTGCACATGGAAGATCGAAATAAAGTTCACAGAGCCCTCTGGTGGTTGATTAATGACCTAGTAGTGCAGAATTGAATCCAAAGACCCGCGAAGTTTAAAATTGAGGCATATGTTTGAGGTACAACGATGTCCAAGGTACAACAGGTTCCCCTACTTTGTATAGTTTAAAATATTTATTAAACGAAAAAACCAAACTCATGTTAGTTAAGGCGCTTATTTATCCGCATTTATACTATTTCACTATGGTATTTTTTACAAATCTCACAGAATACAACAAAACTAAACTACAGCGAGTACAAAACGCTTGCGTAAGATTTGTCTGTAACGTTAAATACCAAGAGCTCAATGTAAAACAACGTAGTATGCATAGGCGTAACTTGGGAGGGGCAAGGGGGGGCGGTGGCCCCCCCAAATTTTTGATTTTAAAGTGCAAGTGCATCATTTTTTTGCAATTTAGGTTTAAAAATGTTGTGAAGTCTTGATTTTGCCCCCCCAAAGTGATGCTCCAAGTTACGCCCATGGTAGTATGTATCTGTATTGTATGTTTTTGTATACTCTGATCTGTACTAAAACGCCAAGATATTTGTACGACTTGTTGAGCAAAAGATCAGAAGTTCACAATGTAAATATCAGGTACAATAGTTATAACCCGTTCACGACCTTTTTGGGACAGAGTTGGCTATGATTTTTTCTTTTCATGTTGGACTAACTGATTCGATGATGTAGCGGATGCAACTTTTTTTTTCTGTCAGTGTCTGTTCGACATTTTCTTGCCACCACATTGCCAGATTTAATATTTTAATATTCGTAAGAAAATAAATGATTTATCAAATGTGTAAAAATAATTTTAATTTCCGTCAAAAGAAAAGTCAAAATGCCCAAAATAATTTTGTTGCAACAAAAAATTTCCACTAAACGATGCTACTTCCAATTTAAGAAGGACAGACCAAATTTAAAAGAAAGCGAGTCGATGTGGAGACTAGAGAATATCCGGCAACAATGTACCTATTCAGAAAATATAACCTTAAACTGAAAACAACCTAACCTAACACAAAAATTGTCAATTTCCATGAGGGAGTTTAGTTGCAACAGAGGTACTGTCAACAAAATTACTAGATGGTCATAGCCTCACCTGACCAAAAAGATCGTGAACGGTTTATATACAATACCACAACATCGAACAGCTAAATTTGAGGGCTGTTTTCTATATATGGCTCCCACATTGTTAAATAAGTTCTTTGATACGTTTCCAGAGCAGCCACTTTCTATTAAGAGTGCCTTGTTAGAATTAGTTAGTAACACGATTTAAGATAGTCTTGTTATGTTGCTAGCATGTACTGTATTGTATTATATTAAGTTTGTGTGCGTACAGCATTTGCTTATATTTGTGTGATGCCCTGGGAGGGTGGAAGACTGGCTTTGTATACCTTTTTGGTATTCAATAAATGGATTTATTATTATTATTATATAAAACAAATTACAAATTATCACAAATTTTAATAAAAACGAATTACGAAGTGTATGTCAAACCTCGTGCTAATGTTTTCAGTAGCATCGGTTTTATTCAAAAGGCCATCCATTATATTTTTTTCTTCAACAATTGTTGGTTTATTAAATTTTGATACGTCTTTAATTTGCTTCTATTTTGTTGTAACCAAATTGTAGCAACTGTTGAATTTGAAAAGACGTCATTATTATCAAAGCAAAATCGTTGATATCAAGAAGCCCTAAATCACTTTCAACACCTTGTTCTTTATACCGGGTGGCCATAAATATCTGATCTCACATTACCTTTGGAATCAACACCGCTTTATTAAAGCGATGAATACAACTAAACTAAATGTCATTAATGTCATGACAACTAAAATTCCTATCTGTCAAAAATTATTACAGATTGCAATAAGTAATGGAGTTAGAACAGGAGATTTTTATAATCGAGTCGTAGGCTAAACTGCAGAATCCAGGGCACATTCTCCTCCTCTTGCATTTTATTACATTACATAGGTACCAATACTTTTTGTAATTGAAATATAGTACTAACCCAACATTTATAAGTAGCTAATTCCATGACTACCGAGATCTCAGATATTTATGTCCACCCTGTATAACAATACTGGACACTCGTCACATAGACTTTTCGTATCTTCAACCCACAATTTTACGCTTATTGCATCGTTATGGTGGCGTTTTGTACTATAATCTATAGCTACAAAAATCTCTTAGCCCAGCTACAGTAGGATCGGCCTGCCGAAAAAATCCAAGTGAGCTGAGATTTTGCATACACCTTTGACATTACAAATAATGTCTCAAAAGTCCCCATCGATATGGCGCTTGCGATTTGAGTTATTCAACGTCAAAGGTCACAGAAATAAGTTTTTCGCAAATATGAAGGCTAGGAAATTCTCTACAAAAAAGAATATAAAGCTTTTTTACATACAACTAACCATTCAGTAAATAACACACTGTTAAGTTGCAGACGGGTTTTACTTCCTTTTACGATAAAGGAAGTATTGCATTCACCCCAAAAATTCTAAATTGAATTTTCAACAGATCTTCACGTTTTAGAGTCCCCTGAACCCAAAAAAACGTGTTTTTGTTCATTGGTGTGTCTGTCTGTCTGCGAACAGAATATCTCAAAAATGAAAAAAACTATGGTGTTGAAACTTTATATATAAGTTTTGTGTACTATCTAAATGCGACAGCTATCTTTTGAAGAAAATCGCATAACCGGAAGTTTGATGTTTACTCTTGTGTTTCAAAAACGGCTCCAACGATTTTTTTGAAACTTTACATTTTTATTACATTTTTAATGTGGATTGATTGAGCTGAGTGATTTTCAAGTTGAATTTTAGAGGTATTCAACTGAAAAATCACTTATCTCACATCAATACACACCAGGTATGCGATTTTCTTCAGAAGCTTGCTGTCGCATTTAGATAGTACAAAAAACTTATATACGGAGTTTCAACGCCATACCTCTTTTCATTTATGAGTTATTCTGTTCACAGACAGACCGACGGACGGACACACAGACCAATGAGCAAAAACATGTTTTTTGAGTTCAGGGGACTCTAAAACGTGAAGATCTGTTGAAAACCCAATTTCCGAATTTTTGGGGTAAATCCAATACTTTATCGTAAAAAGAAGTAAAACCCGTTTGCAAAACTTAATAGTGTGTTATTTACTGAACGGTTAGTTGTATGTAAAAAAGCTTTATATTCTTTTTTGTAGAGAATTTCCTAGCCTTCATTTTTTGTAATAACTAAAAAAGTCATACGACCCATAGAAAGCGAGATATTTGCGAAAAACTTATTTCTGTGACATTTGACCTTGAATAACTCAAAACGCAAGCGCGATATCGATGGGGACTTTTGAGACATTATTTGTAATGTCAAAATAAAGGTGTATGCAAAATTTCAGCTCACTTGGATTTTTTCGGCAAATGCTGCGGTTGTCCGTCTAATGTAACTGAACTATCTTGCGATATTGTGCAAGTCAAAGTGTGAAAATTGCTGTTGATTTTGTTATTGCTATTGTCGCTATTTTTGTGTGTTAATTCTGTTTTGAAATGCGCCATACCACAATGTTGAGTACGCCTCCGATTTATTGTGTCGTTTAGCTTAAATAAGGTTAACAATTTAATGTCAATATGATAGATGTCAAAAGTGTTACCAATACAAAACTTGGAAATTACTAGATTCTAACATTAGTTCTGCCATCTATGACCACTGGTTTGGATTCAAGTTGTAGTGACATCGCCATGGATATGCCATCTACGAGTGCTGGTCCAAGTTCAGACGACATCCCCATGGACATTCGAGCTATAGGTGTTGGTTCAATTTCCAGTGACATCGTAATAGGCACTGATGATGAAGAGGTTTGTATTTTTGTGAATTATATGTTACAATGTTATGTACCTATTTTAATTATGGATTGCAGCTATGGTGTCACTGTAGGAAACCAGACGACGGCGAACAAATGGTAAAATGTTATGACAGAAAATGTAGAATAAAATGGTACCATTCAGCATGCCTACAATTAAAAAAATTCCTAAAGGAAAGTGGTTACGTGAACTCTGTAAATATACTGCTCCACAAATGAACTGGACCATTTGCATATATTGGTGCAATTTTTAAAAATATTTTCCAAAAGGGCAGTCATGAAATTTTTGGTAACCTTTCATGATTGTGTCACTATAAAAAGCATTTCTTTTCATAATTCTGTTTAAAGAAAACTAAGTCCATTAATAAAATATTATCATTTTAAAATTTTGAATTTTGCCCAAATATTGATGGCACATTGCATACAAAGTATGCCGAATTGTTGCCAAAGATTTTTAAACGTTCTGGAGAGACTCAAAGAACTATTAATTAATCTTTTTTTTATTCCTTTTATTTTTGTGAAATATAGTTTTTTTATAGTTTCATAATTTTTTAATTTTATTAATATGATTTTGTTAATTCTTCAGTTGATATTTGAGAGTAGTGAAATTAAATATGCTTAATATGAGTATACTATAAAACAAAAGCTTTTATATATATATATATATATATATATATATATTTATGAAGTGTATCAAGTGACTTCCGAAATAGGTACACAATATTCGTTCTAACTTCCAAAATTACGGTGTCACTTCCGATTTCGGAAGTCACTGCGTTTGCCCTTGTTTTTAGCATATTTAAGCCATAGAGGTCGCACGGGCCTCAAATCCGAAAAAATGTGGGGAAGTGACTACGCTATGAATGTCCCTTTTCAGTTTGTCACTTAGTTCAGGTATATGCCGCTGGCGCCACCATCGATTTCACCACAGAGTCTTAGTGACTTCCGCTACATGTGCAATACGTTGCAACGTCCGAAATTTGGCAACGTTGTTAGCAAATGTACTAGTGTGAAATTAACGTGCTGATGGCGAATAGTGGAAGAATGTTGGTGGAAATGGTACTAAACCCAGGTAAGCTTGGAATGAGTGTTAATTTATTCTACCATTGAGCTGTAGTAAAAGGATCTAAGGCTGTGTTCATTTTAATACCTGAAGAGCTTGAGAATATTATGATTAATGTATTTCTAGAACACCGGGACAAGTACATTGTAGAAAAAAAAATGAATACGTGTTTGCTATTCCCGACAATACCATCAAATGTGGCAATTCGTGAATTATCGACCAAATTGAAGAATCCAAATTCATCTCGAAATGGAGTAAATATCACAGGTAGGTAAAATAGTAAAACTCAAACCTTCCCCATATAACATATGTTATATGGGGAAGGTATGTTATATGGGGAAGGTTTGAGTTTTACTATTTTACCTACCTGTTATCGACCAAAGTTAAATTAGAAAATTCAGAATCAATTTCCAGCAACAAATTGAGAAATCAAATAGCTACAATAACTCAAATTCTAAATCTTAAACCAAATGAAGCTAAACAATTTGTGAACCTCCTGGGTGACACCCAAAGGATCCACTAAGAGTTTTACGCAGTAAGCGAAAACAATTTAATTTACAAAAAGTACTTACTTAAAATATGTCTTTTTCTAGCTTCAATAATGTTGATTTAGTTATGCGCATATAATACCTCTTATTTTCAGGTTACCTGTTGATATTTATTAAACCGCCAAAATTTCTAAAATTCTAATGATTGTGAAAGGTACGGTACCAATAGAGTACAAGGGAAAGTCTCTAGAAAAAATAAAGTTTGATCCCAATTTAGTGTACCCCGAAGAAGAGAGATTTGAAATTGAATTTGAAACGCAAGAAACAATTTGGCAATAATTATGGTAATTTTTGATATTTTTAATTGTTTTTTCAGATAATGAAAATAATGTTGAGGAAAATAAAGCTCCTGGCTTTTACGCACAAGAACCAATTATTACGGTAAACACAGAACAAAATGGTATAATTAAGTAACAAACAACTTCCGGGATTGGACCGTGTCATTATTGAGATCGAAGAACTCAACGTTTCTCCCATTTTCGTAAGGGGCTTCATCAGGAGGAAATGCAAAAGAGCACGGTAACTCAATGTGAAAACCACGCCCGAGGCGAAACTCTTCTAACAATCGGAAGGAGAAAGGCGAAAATTTATAGGCAAGTGCCGTCGCGGTTTAGTGGCGGTGGGCGGGGCTTAGGAATTAGCACTTACCACATAGAAGGAAGGGGAGATCCTTCGTCCCGCTTGAGATTGTTAGGGTGTTTGTAAATCTCAATGGCTTTGTGAATCTTTCTCTAAAAAATAATGGGGATTTGCAAATAATGGAAGTTTAATCAAAAAGTATTTTATGGCCAGTAGCGCGTTGGTGTTCGGCGATGGCTGATGATGAAACGAGACACGACTTGAAACAGCGCTGGTGCTCAGAGATATGAGTTTTTACTGAACGTCCTTTTTCACCATTGTATACAGCATTACAAGAGCAAGGGACTCTATAAACGTCTTTAGATGACATAGTGTTTAATTCGTCTTTAGGTGAAGGAATAACCTGTGAGATTATTCACGGGGGTTTGAATACTGTTTTGATGATTTGTTTTCACATATAATCTCATAAGAGCATTAATTCTTTCCGGAAATTTTTTGAGTGCGTACCAACAACGTCGTATTAATTTGCCCGAGCGAGACGTGAGGGCAAATTAGGACATTGTTGGAATGCACGAAAAATAATTTCCGGATATGAATTAATGCTCGAATGCAGATTCGGTAAGAAAATCGTAACGACACAAACCCTCACAGTTAGATTGGTCTACCTACAAAAAATTGGTTACAGCTCGTCAACTAATTTTCCTATTGGTCATTAATAAGTGGTGTACGATTTTCGAAGAAACTTTTCTACACGATCGGTGACTTGGTGGATATAAGGAAGAAAGACTATTTCTGCAGGAGGATCGGTTTTTGAGGTTTGGGTGACTGTGGATGAAGATGGCGATTGATGGCAGACTGTATATCCCTAGCACACTAACTGTTGTTCCTAACAGATTTCCGAATGGTTTAATTTAGCGTGGACCATTTGGGTGTCAGGAAACCTGCTTCCAGGTGGATCCCTCACAATTTAACTGATGTTGAAAAACAGAACCGCGTAAAATGGTGCAAGGACATGCTCAAAAAATTCAGTGCAGGATCATAAAATCTGGTTTACGACATCATCACAGGCGATGAAACCTGGATTTACTCATATGAGCCTGAAACTACATGTCAATCGGCGGTGTGGGTATTCCAAAGTGAACCAAAACCAACAAAGGTTGTTCGATCTCGAAGTGTTTAAAAAAATGATCGCCTCATTTTTTGGCTTTACTAGACATGTCTCAATTGTACGCTTAGAAGATAGAAGAACGGTCAATTCTGAGTAATATACTACCATTTGCTTACCGGAAGTTATAGCTGAAGCAAGGAGAAACAATGCGAGGAAGCGTATCATTTTGCATCACGATAATGCAAGCTCCCACACGGCAGCTCCAACAATCGATTTTTTGAAACGTCAAAACATTGAATTAATGTCCCACTGTCCTTATAGTACGGATTTATCACCGAATGAATTTTTCCTATTCCCTCTGGTGAAGAATAAAATGCGTGGTAAGCGGTTTCTGTCATCCCAAGAAGCAGTTGAAGCATATAAATGCCATGTTTTAGCTATATCTCGTTCAGAATGGAAAAAAATGTTTTGAGAATTGGTTTCAACGCATGCAAAAATGTATTAATTGTAAAAGAGAATATTTTGAAAAACAATAAACATATTTTGTTGAACCCTTTTGTGTTGTTCTAGTACTTTCCCGAAATTATTGCAGCAGCCCTCGTATAAACACCCTAACATTCTCAATCGGGACGAATGTTTTCCACTTCCTTTTATGTGGAAAGTGCTAATTCCTAAGCCCCGCCCACCACCACTAAACCGCGACGGCACTTGCCTATAAATTTTCGCTTTTCTTCTTCCGATCGTTAGAAGAGTCTCGTCTCTGGCATGGTTTACACGTTCAGTTACCGTGCTCTTCTATCCCCTCCCTTGTAAAAGAGTTCGCCTTTGGCGTGGTTTACACGTTCAGTTACCGTGCTCTTTTGCATTAAGTCCTAATGAAACCCCTTACCAAAATGGACGAATCGTTGAGTTCTTCGACCTCAACAATGATACAGTTTAATCCCGGAAGTCGTTTGTTACTTAATGACAATGGCCGTGAAAGCCTCTATAACCATGGTATAATGGTTTAATTGTGTCTAGTTTTAATACCTATTGAATTTAACCTATACATTTTAGATTTCACCATTATTGAGAATATAAATACCGAACGTCACTGAATGTCAAAAATGACATGTTTTCCTAAAAACAGAAAAAAAATCTTAATTTTTTAGGCTCGTCTTTTAAATAATAAAAGAACGGTACTATCGTAAAGTTATCATTTTAAAATAAAAATTAAATTAATTACTTTCAGATTTCCATGAAGCTGATAATGAATTAAAAATAATATTTTTTACGACCGATCAGAAAATATGCGCCTTCTGGAAGTTTTTTTCGCCAGAAAGTAACGTTTTGCCGGTCAAGATCGGAAAACGGGCATCAGAAATCGGTCTTTGAAAAGCTGGGATCAAAAATGAGCAGAAATCTTTAACTTGGTTGCATTACAGCACCAGCGCTCGATTCTAAACTTTGGAGACGTAAAAGCATGATGGATGAACGGTTTTGGAAATAGAAAATTAATAATTAATTAATTAATAATAAGTTATTAACAAAAAAAAACAGTGTTTGCAATTTTGTATTGAGATGTCGACTGCTTAACTGTCCTTATTAGAAACAATGAAAAAACCCTCACATTTTGCAATTTCTTGCACAAATAACTATTGTATTGACATAATAATTAAGTCACACAGCTTCTGCCGCCTCAAATCGTCTAGCTGATAAGCTATTGAAACGTGATACTTTAAACGAGCATTGAACTAGGCAACACTGTTGGACGTGACTACAATGCTTTGGTATCTATATATACTACGTCATCATGGAAGTGACTACGTGACCCACATGGTCATGGTATATATGAAACTAAAAATTTGAAAAATTGCTTCCCCTCTAAAGACAATCAGATAATACATCTTCCCCTCTACCTATATATAGTGTTAAATGGCTTCTAGTACGCCTCCTTCATGTGGAAGCTAGGTCGCCCTGTTTAAATAATGGAAGTGACAACTTAACGGGCATCAATATATATATATATATATATATATATATTTATGAAGTGTATCAAGTGACTTCCGAAATAGGTACACAATATTCGTTCTAACTTCCAAAATTACGGTGTCACTTCCGATTTCGGAAGTCACTGCGTTTGCCCTTGTTTTTAGCATATTTAGGCCATAGAGGTCGCACGGGCCTCAAATCCGAAAAAATGTGGGGAAGTGACTACGCTATGAATGTCTCTTTTCAGTTTGTCACTTAGTTCAGGTATATGCCGCTGGCGCCACCATCGATTTCACCACAGAGTCTTAGTGACTTCCGCTACATGTGCAATACGTTGCAACGTCCGAAATTTGGCAACGTTGTTAGCAAATGTACTAGTGTGAAATTAACGTGCTGATGGCGAATAGTGGAAGAATGTTGGTGGAAATGGTACTAAACCCAGGTAAGCTTGGAATGAGTGTTAATTTATTCTACCATTGAGCTGTAGTAAAAGGATCTAAGGCTGTGTTCATTTTAATACCTGAAGAGCTTGAGAATATTATGATTAATGTATTGCTAGAACACCGGGACAAGTACATTGTAGAAAAAAAAATGAATACGTATTTGCTATTCCCGACAGTACCATCAAATGTGGCAATTCGTGAATTATCGACCAAAGTTAAATTAGAAAATTCAGAATCAATTTCCAGCAACAAATTGAGGAATCAAATAGCTACAATAACTGAAATTCTAAATCTTAAACCAAATGCAGCTAAACAATTTGTGAACCTCCTGGGTGACACCCAAAGGATCCACTAAGAGTTTTACGCAGTAAGCGAAAACAAATTAGTTTACAAAAAGTAGTTACTTAAAATATATCTTTTTCTAGCTTCATTAATGTTGATTCAGTTATACGCATATAATACCTCTTATTCTCAGGTTATCTGTTGATATTTATTAAACCGCCAAAATTTCTAAAATTCTAATGATTGTGAAAGGTACGGTACCAATACAGTACAAGGGAAAGTCTCTAGAAAAAATAAAGTTTGATCCCAATTTAGTGTACCCCGAAGAAGAGAGATTTGAAGAACATTGAAATTGAAATTGAAACGCAAGAAACAATTTGGCAATAATTATGGTAATTTTGAAACAATAAAAAAGCCAACCTGCGATTGATTACTAATAATAACAATGGTAGTACAATCGCAGATCAACCCCCTTATCATTTATACACCACGGTAGCTCTGAAATGTTTCTTACTTACCGCAATGGCCTAGCTAGCATCAAAGTCGATGGCCTTGGGTCGCAGATTTCTATCATCAGCTGAGCTGCTGCAAGCTCTTTTAATAATAGTAAAAAAAACACAGGTTTATGAATGGTTAGTACATTTCGTTTTAGATTTATAAGGCGTAGTTTTAAATTAGTAAATTATAAATTTGAAGCGTTGTGAAAAAATCGATTCAGCCAATAATTCGTGGGCGTTGAAATAAGACTAACCTGGATTGAAAGAAACGCCGGTGGCATGCGTTGAATTGGTCCAGGATTATCTTAATGTAACAATCACCAACAGCGCAGACCTCGTGGCCAAAGTTGATAAAAGGACAGGCGCTCGGTGTTACAGACGGCAAGCCCCCAAAATGGCATTCCAGAGGAAGTTGTGAGGGGTCCAAGATTACCAATTATGATGCCAAATAGCATAACCAGTCGCTCAAAAACGGCGTTTAAAAGAGTTACTCGAAAGTGGTAACTAAAAGCGGTAACTAAAAGCTGATAAGAAAGAGAAATTACTAAAATGGATAACAAGCAATTAGCGTAAACATACCTGATTTAGTATCAGCTCACTAACGAAATTAATTATTAATTAGTGCTGTAGCACGTGGGAATACCTTCGAAGAAGCAAGTTACTTCGACAGAAAGCGAAAATCAAATGGCCCAAAATAATCGAATCGCTGTTCGCTGGCGTAAAGCGATAACAAGTGAATTCGGGAAAACCAAATCTAGCGCCTTCGCGCGGACAAAACTTGATATTATTCGAAATACAGCGAAAATAATTCAAGTGGGAATGTACAGGCTGGCCCGGAAAAGAATAAATAAATGGCGAAACAAATAGCAGGAGCTAAAGATTTGTTTCACTCCCCACGGCCAAGAGAAATACCTGAGGTATGATTATGCTAAAGCAATTGAAAGGTCATCGTCAGTCAAAAGAAGGTGAAAGGAAAATAGGGAAATAGATGGGAAATAAAAGAGTAAAGTTAAGAAAAGAAGAAGGGATAGAAAGTTTTACGGAGGGAATAGTCGTGAGCAAAGTGCTAAACCGATCCGTCGCGCTAGATGAAAAAGGCGCGTCGGTGGATAAGTTAGACGCTTAGCTCTGTACCATAGCCAACGGAAAACGAACTAATCAGAAGGTTACCTTAAATGTGTACTGGCAGAATACACACATTGGACTAGTCAGCGTACTGAAAAGTTGCTGAGATTTAGCCAACGGCTGAGGCAGCAGCCGGAAATTGGCATGGAACTAAGAAATGGGATTCGGAATTAGCCAATAAGGTAGAGAAGAAAAGAAATCGGAAAAAGGGATACTTGGGTATTAAAAGAGTATAATAAAGGAAGATAGTATAATGAAGAGGGATTTGGAAGGGATAAGTCCGATGTCCGTCAGTCAGTCAGTCAACGCAGGGCTGTTTGAAAGAAGCTATTGCAGTGAAATGAGAAATTAACAAAAGGTGAGGACGCTGTCAATCACAGACACTCAGCGCGGGCCCCCGTAGTGATCACCGCGAATGTAAGCGACTGTGAAGAAGAGCGCCAAAGCAGAAAACCCTACACCCTGCTGGTCAAGGAAAAGTGAACAGTCCAGGAACGACTGCACACTAAAACACCGTGTGAACTACCACACAGCGAAACACCGGAGATAAGTCACAAAAACTTACTCCTGTATGAAACATCGCAGAAGTGAAAATACTACGACAAAAAAATTCGGGTAAAACCCAGGACAAAAAAAGCCCTAACAACCATAAAAAAGTTTAAAGTATGGAACATGAAAAGATGCAGGAAACCAAGGAATTAGAGAGTGAGGTCGATGATGCCACCACACAAAGCGAAACGCTATCGAAAAATCCTCTTTCGAGAAGATAAGCCAAGGGAAACAACCCTTATAAATCGGCTTAAAAATAACAGGGGCACCACATAGGACACCGCCAAAAAAATAGACGTTCTGTCTAAACCGGACAGAAGCCTAAAAAACTGCTAAACACAGCAAAAACGATTGCATCACATAGGACACAATCCACCCTACTACAAACATCCGAAACTACAAACATCCGAAAAACTCGAACCGCATCGTCATCACTCACTCCAAAACCAAGGTAACCTAATAGTAAAAGTATGGAGGAAAAATTGTCAAAAAAATGAAATATAAACATGAACTCGTGCGTACCACAAGCAATACAGGCCACTAAAGAAACTGATAATGTCGACCTGACGCTTGGGAAATATCTCGTGAAGCGAGATGGGGAAAGGAAATAATAAAATATTTGATGGAAAGGTTTCCCAAAAAAGAGACCAACCCTGCATGCCCAACCAACCACCCTAAGTAAATCGTGCAGGTCTAGAAACTCTTTTACAACTAACTCCATTGTCAGAAAGACACACTTCGAAAAAGTAAAGAAGACTCACGCATTCATCACGAAAGCAACTCACCTAAACACTTGCTTCACTATCAACAAAAGACTCAAGAAGAGTTCGACAAAAGGTCCAATCGCTATCTATAAAGAAGCGAGGAAATCCGTCACTCAAAAGGGTTTCACCTAATATAATCTAATGATAGGGAAAAGTACCATCAAATCGGTAATTAAGGAGTCGCTCAAGGTGCCTAACTAGCACTCAAAAGCAAAAATTATGCGGCTTAAAAAGCACGCAATAAATAATAATTATTATAATAATAATAGAAATTGGTTAACAAGTCGAAAAGGGTGAGAATAATGTTGATAGTATAATACTATCCGTAGGGTGAATAGGCGAGATAAGCTAAACATGCACATACATCATCATACATACAATCACATACACACAATCAGGCACACCAAAATTCACTCCTCCACTTGTCCTTCTCCAAAGTAAGGTTTTAAATCTTTAATATGCCAAACTCCAACGTTTTTATTGTCGGGGACGGTCACTAACTGATAGGTAAGTGGGCCGGTGACTTTTAGTACTCTGCATTTGACATATTTAGGAGCCAATTTCTGATTGAAGGATTTAGATGCATCAGATAAGACGTAGTTCCTTTTCCAAACCAAATCATTGACATTAAATTTTAATGGACGCTTACGCAAGTTATAGTGCTTGGAATTGCGTTGGTAGGAGTTATTGAGGCGTTTAACAACGTCTTGATAAAGTTCAGAAAGTTGGTTAACGTCTGAAGCCAGGTCTTCACGAGTTTCTAAAGATAATTCTTCTTCTTGGAAGTTCTTAAGACGACCGTAATAAGTCCCAGAAACTGGTACAGTCCTCCCAAAATTTAAGAAAGAAGGGGTGTAACCCGTCACCTCATGAACGGCGTTACGCAAAGCGTGTGCAACTTGATAAATATGTTCGTCCCACGAACGATGATTATCCGAAACATAAGAACGAAGAGCAGTACCGATAACTCGGTTAACTCTCTCAACAAAATTGACTTGAGGATGATAAGAAGCATTATACCAAACTTGTTGAACTTGGTATTGTTTCATCAAGGCTTTAAATTGGGAACTTATAAATTGTGGTCCGTTATCAACCATACATATTTGAGGAACACCAAAAATAAGGAATACTTCGTTCTCCAGAAACTTGGCTACTGCTTTAGCAGTGGCAGCGCGAACAGCTTTAACTAATGTAAACTTGGTTAGCCAATCACATACAACTATGATAGAAGTGTTACCAGTTTTCGTGCGAGGTAAGGGACCCATTATGTCAATTGACAAACATTGAAAAGGGTATAAAATCTTCGTATTTTGGCCCATTAAACCAGGTCTAGCAAGTTGACTAACTTTACTCGCAGCACAAGTTTCACAATGGCGTATGTAACGGATGACATCGGCACGCATTTTAGGCCAGTAATATTGTTCGGAGATTTTACAAAAGGTTTTATAACCACCCAAGTGAGCAGATGTGGGACTGTCATGAAAGAGTTTGTAAATTTCAGTTCGGCGAGAACGAGGTATCACCTGTTTCCATTCCACTAAGTTGCTAACAATGGCATGACGGTTGGGAACATACTTAAAAAGTCGATGATTTTCAATTCGCCAAGTTGGAAATTGATTAGGACTTTGGCTAACGCGGTCCAGCATTTTTAAGTACCAAGAGTCTAAGTCACCATCAACAAGTTCTAGAGCGGAAACCTGAATAGGAGCTCGCGATAAGGCATCGGGAACTACATTATGTTTGCCCTGTCGGTGTTGAATTGTAAAATCGTATTGCGACAAACGAACACTCCAACGGGCTAAACGGCCAGTGGGGTCTTTCATATTAGTAAGCCACAATAAGGAATAGTGGTCAGTTAACACAGTGAAATGTGTACCTTCGATATACGGTCTAAATTTCTCAATGCCAAAGATGACAGCTAAACACTCTCTCTCTGTGACAGAATAATTGCGTTCGGCCTTGTTAAGGGTACGTGAAGCATAAGCAATTACCTTTTCCTCATCGTCAATATTTTGTGTAAGGACACAACCGAGGCCAAAATTCGAGGCGTCACATTGTAACGTGAACGGTAGCGAAAAATTTGGGCTACTCAAAACAGGAGCGGAGGTCAAACAAGATTTAATTTGATTAAATGATTTAAGAGCATCATCAGTCCAATGCACACGCTGCTTTTTAATACGACCTTTAATTAGGTCCGAAATAGGAGCAGTAATAGTGGCAAAATTTGGAACGAAGCGACGATACCAAGAAGCTAAGCCAATAAAGCGTTTGACTTCGGTCACCGTATTTGGTTGAGGATATTTGGTGATAGCCAAGATTTTATCAGGGTCCGTGCGTAAACCATTTTTATCGACAACAAAGCCGAGGTACGTAAGACTGGGACGGCAAAATTGACATTTGTCGATATTGACAGTTAAGTTAGCGTCTTTAAGACGGGTATAAACTTGCTCTAAGGTGTCCAAGTGTTCTTTAAAGGTTCCAGACACGATAACAATATCGTCTAGATACACGAAGATGTTTTCACCCAATAGCGGACCAAAAATGCTATCCATGAGACGTTGTTGACTAGCTGGTGCGTTCGCGATCCCAAACGGTACAACTGTAAACTCGAACAAACCACGTCTAGGGACTGTAAAAGCTGTTTTCTCGCACGAATCGGGATGCAGAGGAATTTGGTGAAAAGCTTGCTTAAGATCGATGGACGTAAGATAACGTGCATCGCGCAATTTATCAAGAATGCTATTTAAATATGGTAAAGGATAAGCATCCTTCTTGGTAACCGAATTTAATTTTCGACCATCGAAACAAAGTTGATATGAACCATCTTTCTTTTTGACTAAGACCATTGGAGAACTCCAAGGAGATTTCGAGGGACGAATAATGCCCATCTCTAACAAGCGATCAAGTTCGTGGTCGGCATGGACTTGCATAGCAGGAGACAAAGGATAGTATCTCTGCTTAACTACGCCACAAATAGTCTGCAGCGAAAAAGTTTCAGCCACATCGAAGCGTCCAGCGACAAAATCAGTCTTTGCTCCAAAAGCGTAGCAAAAATCAACACCTAAAATTAGTGTAGACGGAATTGAGTCACAAATAACCGCATCGATGGACCTAGTAATACCATCAATGGTAATGGGTAAGGCAACAGTACCTAAAATATTTTGTAGCTGACCGTCAGCAGTAGTCAAGGTAAGCGGAGACTTATTGTTACACAATTTGAGGTCGTGTCTCTGAAGTAAATATAGACCGTTGCGCCCAATTAAAGTTTGATTGGCCCCTGTATCGCAAAGAGCGTGAATAGGTTCGCCATTAATATAAATGGTTAAATAAGGACGGTTGTCAGAAAGTTGTTTAGTAAAGGTGGCTGAAGTATTACAAGTCATACGGCAAAATTCATTCACAGTTCGTAACCAAGATTCCCAAGATAAAGTATCAGCCTTAGTATAATAGGGATAAGGAATAGATCGGCTGTGATATCTACCCTTTACTTTGCGTTTTTTGGATGGCATTTAGGACAAGTAGCAAAATAACTATTTGCATGACCGCAAATATAGCAAAAAATAGTCTTATCTGCCGAGCAAGTATGGAAAGTATGGCCTAATTTACGGCAGTTCCAACAAGTGGTTGTACTTTTCGCACGGTTAGCTCTAGGACCAGAATGTTTAATTGTCATTTGTGCAGTCTGTGTCACAGGTTTTTTAGGAGTAGGCTGGTAGGCCAAGTCAGGTTCCAGTTGCAAGGATGAGGCAGCAGCAGGATTGCGGTATTTAATATTCTGAATCTTAACATCTTCCAGCTTTTTACACAGAAATGCAAGGTGTTCAATATCGTGGACTACTGTTAAGGATAATTGAGTAGCGTAAAAAGGTTGCAAGTTTTTCATAATATGCTTAAGTTGAACTGATTCGGATGGTTTAATGAGTAAACGATCAAATAAATTAAGCAGCACAGCAATAAAAAGTGAGGGTTTTTCATCGGCCCCCTGCTTACGCTTCCTAATTTCGTCCCATAATTCTTCATCAAATTCAGTAGGCAAAAAATCAGATCGCAACCTAGCTACCAAGTCGTGCCAGTTTGAAACCCGGTGATGCATAGCACGGTACCATACTAACCCACGACCCGAGAAAAGGTCAACAGCACTAGAAAATAATTGGTCGTATGAAATGTTATGCGCTACCCTAAGTTCTTCGACACGTTGTAAGAAAGAATTTACCCCCATAGTAGTAGTGTCTCCATTAAATGATAAACCCCATTTGCATACCGGTACAGAAACTAAACCTACATGTCTAGGAAAAGACGTCGTAGAGTAATTAATTTGGTCTAGTTCAGTTCGCAAATTAGCAGTAGCGGACATACTAGGTTGTTGTGTAAAAGGAGGATACGGATGTACGTGCTCATTAGAAAAAGATACCCTAGGTCGTTGGAACGTAGGTGAAGCTAAACCGGCGGCTTCAGTTATGTTAGGGTTGTCAACAATATTATCTGCCATAGGTTCAATAGTGTCAGAATTAGGTGGAGCTACTGTATTAACAGAATCGACAAAATTAGTGGCATCAACATTTGAAGGCAAAGGATCTACTTGTAATTGCGAATCGTCATGCTCATTACTAAGTGACTGTAATAAATCTAAGCATTGACTGGTAAGGGTAGCATGCTCCTGTTCTAATTTAGAAGAGGGTTGTAACCTGGTTAGTCGTGAATACAAATGCGTTAGCCGCGTATCGAGCCGAGCAAATTCAGAATTGCAAGGTGCGGCAGAGAAAGCAGTAACTAATACCGAAAGTTCAGTTAGTTTGCCTTTACAAGTATCAAGTTCTAATTGTACATCGAAGGGTGCCACTAATTGATAAGCGTTAAGCAGCGTAGGGTCAGCCTTTTCGAGTAACAACTTAGCACGTAAGGTTCTACGACGTTGGTCGACGTTCATACCTTCCACCGTGTCTCTATCTAAACCCCTGAACAGTAGTTCGTAAAGCAGCTCATCAACACGAAGTGCGTTAACATTCATTTTAAATAGATAATTTTGTCAGAATATTAAATGAGAATTGCAGGTTGCACAGCTGATGTAATACCAAAGTCGGGAGCCCCACTCGTTGGCGTCAGTGAAACAATAAAAAAGCCAACCTGCGATTGATTACTAATAATAACCAATGGTAGTACAATCGCAGATCAACCCCCTTATCATTTATACACCACGGTAGCTCTGAAATGTTTCTTACTTACCGCAATGGCCTAGCTAGCGTCAAAGTCGATGGCCTTGGGTCGCAGATTTCTATCATCAGCTGAGCTGCTGCAAGCTCTTTTAATAATAGTAAAAAAAACACAGGGCGCCAGAAATCACAGATTTCAAGAAATAAATTAGAAAATAACAAACAATTAAGTTTATTAATCAGCAGATCATGTTTGGTGGCAACATCAATAATGCGTCGAAAAATCGTTTATCACAATATTAAATAACCTGAATACAATAAATTATACGTGCTGAAAATGCGACACGCACAGCGAAAATATGTGAACCTCCTTTAGGCTCTTAGATTGAATTTGAATGCAATTCACTGAAGGGATAAGCTTATCACTGTCTGTGTGTATTATCCGTTATCTCGGTAATGATAATAAAATAGCGTGAAGCACTTTTTTTACAAAATTCTTAATATGTATTCAATTAGTAAAATTATAAATTTGTAAATTGTAAATTAGAGAACAATTGATACATTATGTTTTAGATTTATGAGACACAGATTTATGAATGGTTAGTACATTTCGTTTTAGATTTATAAGGCGTAGTTTTAAATTAGTAAATTATAAATTTGAAGCATTGTGAAAAAATCGATTCAGCCAATAATTCGTGGGCGTTGAAATAAGACTAACCTGGATTGAAAGAAACGCCGGTGGCATACGTTGAATTGGTCCAGGATTATCTTAATGTAACAATCACCAACAGCGCAGACCTCGTGGCCAAAGTTGATAAAAGGACAGGCACTCGGTGTTACAGACGGCAAGCCCCCAAAATGGCATTCCAGAGGAAGTTGTGAGGGGTCCAAGATTACCAATTATGATGCCAAATAGCATAACCAGTCGCTCAAAAACGGCGTTTAAAAGAGTTACTCGAAAGTGGTAACTAAAAGCGGTAACTAAAAGCTGATTTAGTTATCAGCTCACTAACGAAATTAATTATTAATTAGTGCTGTAGCACGTGGGAATACTTTCGAAGAAGCAAGTTACTTCGACAGAAAGCGAAAATCAAATGGCCCAAAATAATCGAATCGCTGTTCGCTGGCGTAAAGCGATAACAAGTGAATTCGGGAAAACCAAATCTAGCGCCTTCGCGCGGACAAAACTTGATATTATTCGAAATACAGCGAAAATAATTCAAGTGGGAATGTACAGGCTGGCCCGGAAAAGAATAAATAAATGGCGAAACAAATAGCAGGAGCTAAAGATTTGTTTCAGGATCTTATGGCCAGCATTACGCTGGTGTTCTGCGATGGCTGATGATGAAACGAGATCCGACTTGAGACAGCGCTGGTGTTCAGAGAAGAGAGTTTTTACTGAACGTCCTGTTTCCCCAATGTACACAGCATTACAAGAGCAAGGAACTCTATAAACACCTTTAGAGGACATAGTGTTTAATTTATCTTTAAGTGAAGGAAGAACCTGTGAGATTTCCCTGGGCGGTTTGAATACTGTTTTAATATTGTGTTTTCGAAAAAAAAATCCAACGCGATCTGTGACTTGGTTGATATAGGGAAGAAAGCTGCAGGAGGATCGGTTTTTGGAGGTTTAGGTGGCCGTAGATAAAGATGGCGATTGATGGCAGACTGTAAATCCCTAGCACGGTAACCGTTGTTCCTAAGAGCTTTCCGAATGTGGTTTTATTTAGCGTGGACATTATCGGGTTCAGATATGGAAACAGCCCCGTATACAAGCGCAGTTACTTTCTATCTCCATGGTAAAGTTAATGTCTGGATGTTGACTATTGAGATAATTTAAGAACACGGGTAACGTGTCTTTACCATGTGGCCAAATAATAAAGATATCGTTGACGTATCGAAACCAAACCTTGGGTTTCAATTCGTAAGATTCCAGAGCTAAGGTTTCGAAAGCTTCCTTGAAGATATTGACGACAGGTAAATAATGAGAACCCATGGCGACATCGAAACTCACAAGTAAATCCTCAGGTTCAACGTTCATATTGGATATAAGTTCAACGAAATGGGCTGAATTGCGAATATACGAGGAAGACTTACCAGTGAACTTTCTGAGGATAGTGGTTAAATATTTAGCTAATAAGTAAGTAGGGGAATATATAGTACTGACAATGGGCCTGAGGAGATGTCTGGTTTATGAATTTTGGGAAGACCATAGACTTTGAAGCGTGAGGAATCAACCTTCGTTGAATATCAGTGGGAAGATCTGAGGATTTTATGAGAGAAGTGACTTCCCGTTCGATTTTGGTCTCGTGAAAGTGGGGCATAAGAAGAATCTTAAAGTAAAGACTTAACCTTAGTGATGTACTTTGTTCGATCCATAATTACCGTAGCATTACCTTTATCAGCGGACAGAATTGAGATGTCGGAATTGGAACGTAAGGTGTTGAGAGCATTCCTTTCGTCTTTTGTAATGTTACTTTTAGGAGGTTTAGATGATCGTAAACACTTAACAGTTTCGAAGCGGATAAGATCGGCAACGTCTTTAGAAAGCGTTCTCACAGAAGATTCTACCGAAGTAATAATCTCTTCCGTAGGAATACTTTTGGGGGCTAACGAAAAATTCAAACCTTTGGAAAGTATAGCATTTTCGCTAGGCGAGAGGGCATAAGAAGAAAGATGAGTCGCAGTTGTCAATTCTAATATTTTTTGGGCCTGTGCGTAGGTGATTGAATCGAAGAGAGACCAGTCAAGAAAGCTAAGCGTATTGGATAATTCTAAATGAAGATCTAATAATTATTGTTGGAAACGGTATTGAGATCGTAGCTTGTCTGATGAATGTGTACACGAAGTAAAAGCAAGGCTAGCGAGACTCTTTTAAGAAAAGAAGGTATGATCTTGTTCTCACGAGTACTTCGACCTCAATAATGACACGGTCCAATCGCGGAAGTCGTTTTTTACTTAATGACAATGGCCGTGAAAGCCTCCGAAATCATCATACCATTACGATATATTAACTTATTTTTCTTCAAATTTTTTAAATAGTATCTGATATAGTTTGCTTGAATTATTTATCAACGTTAGTGTTTATACTCTCCATTGTTCGTCTTCTACAGCTGTTAAACATTATATAACTTACATTTTAGAATATTATCTATGGGCTATGTCAAAAACCTCTGTAATAAACAGACCTAGACCTTGTGTGACATTGCATAGAGGAAGGAAACAGTTGCCATGTCAACTTTTGTCTACAGCTTATAAAGTATACACATTAAAGTCTACACATTACCATTTTTCTGTGACCTAGCTCTTATTTTATAATGCTGTCAATGTGGCATTTGTCCAAAATTACACTAAAAATTCCACGCCCAAAATCGTATCTTAAAAACGTTAGAAACTACACATACTTCGAATAGGAGAACCGTAGAAATGGTTTGGTCATAGTGCAAACGAAAATATGATTAGTCAATAACTTTTGCTAATTCAAAATCAGAATTAACTATTCTCCTTTGGAATAGTATAGTTACTGAGGTTACTATTGACCACTGGAGGAACTATGTCAATCATGTTAGAAAAACAATTGGAGTAGCATAGGATACTATGAAGGATTGTGACGCTTCTAATATTGAAAAAATAAGTACTAATGACGACGATTCATAAGATGTATATGATTTTAATTCTTCGAGTGACTTAAGTAACTAGTTCTTGACTGTACTTGTAAAATAACGTGTTTTCAGACTAGCTACAGCAATAAAGTTACGAACATGTCAAAGTAGAAAATTAAGGTTATGGTTTACATATGTGTTTAAATCAAAATGATGAGTGAATCAAGTAAGTTCAATTGTAGGTTTTGTGCATTTCCACTCTCCTATATACTCCATTACAAGAAACCTTTGTAAATAAATTGACAAACTGTATTTGTCTCATCTTAATAACTCCTGAAAAATATCATTGTACATATTTTTAGGAAATCCATTAACACTCCATCTGTACAATAATGCAATACAGAACAGGCATAAAATAAAAAATCGCTAACACTTCAACTTCACAATCCTTGCCCCTATCTTAATTTAGAGCAATCAAACAAAATTAACACGATTAACACGCTAATTTACTATCAAGATGGCCTAGTTACACGATGGATCACGCATCTTATGTTCCTCAGTTTAAAACTGAAACGGCTGAAACTAAATTGCAAACTGGTACAAATTTAGAAACGTCGGCATGCACTAGTTGAGTGCTATTTGCCCTATCTAAATTAGCTATTCAATTGAAATGAGGTCTAAAATGTAGAAGTCACCATTGAAATACATTAATATGAACATTGGCAATGAGAGGCTTATGAATGTAGCATAGAATTGTTTTACTACAAAACTGTTCAGGTTCGCTTATTGCTTTCCGAGTAGGATCGTGCCGTCATTAACTTGCTCATCAAGTAGACGTGTTAATTGCAGACGTGTATCCACGTAGCTAAAGAGTTAGCGATGGCAGAGAAATGCATTTGTCAATGTCAAATGCTCAACGTGAAGAAAACCGTAATTAGAATAAACAAGAATCCATAGAAGTAAAACCAAACTAGTATAACTGTACCTCAAATTAGTCTACACTTACAATCCAATAGCTTGTTGAAAAATTATATTCGATTGCTACCCTGCAGTACAACATTAGCCTACTTATATGATTATGAAATAATCGAGAAACGTTTCTAATATTTAAGGTTGGCAATCACATATTTTATGTACTGATTCTATGATCGGAATAAGTAATTTTAAAAATCTGGTGTGATACACGCACACAACTTCCTTTTACAGTGATCTTATAATTAGCCTAAAATTTGATTTTAAATTTTTAAGCATTTGTCAAAAATTTTAAAAAATTACAAATTTTACAAAAACGGTACAAAATAGAGTGTTAGTTCAAGAGACAAATTTTCTTTAGAATTTTAAGGTGAATTCAAAAATGTAATAATATACCGGGTGTTCTATTTAAAATAGGAGTTAATAAAAAAAAACAGAAAAAAAAACAAAAGAAACCCACTTTAGAAGTATTCAACTGGAAAATCACCTATCTCACATCAATACACATTGAAAATGTAATAAAAATAGAAAGTTTAAAAAAAATCGTTAGAGCCGTTTTTGAAAAAATCGAAAAAAACTGAAAAATCACAAGAGTAAACACCTACTTCCGGTTATTCGATTTTCTTCAAAAGCTTGCTGTCTCATCTACATAGTAGACGAAACTTATATATGAAGTTTCAACGCCATACCTCTTTTCGTTTTTGAGATATTCTGTTCACAGACACACAGACAGACACACAGACACACAGACAGACACACAGACCAATGAAAAAAAAATATGTTTTTTGGGATCAGGGGACTCTAAAACGTGAAGATCTGTTGAAAACTCAATTTCGAATTTTTGGGGTGAATCCAATACTTCCTTTATTGTAAAAGGAAGTAAAAATGTACTGGTTCGTTGACTGAAAATAATCTATGTTTCTCTTTTTACTGCGATGATTTCAAATTATGACAATAGAATTTATTTCATATTTATTAGACCAGTGTTTCTCAACTTTTTTATACGGGCGACTCCTTATTTTATCTTTCCCACCTTTGATTAATTTTTAATATTTTTTCTAGTTTTTTGTGCAATGTGGTTTAGGCATTTAATAAATTGTTTATGTAGTAAAAATATTGTAATTAGAAAATTCGCGACGCTCTTTGTGATCCCTTGACACATCCCTTGCGACCAGGCTGGGGTGTGCGAACTCCAGAGTGATAAACCCTGTATTAGACCAATCAAATAATTCTGCTTTTTAATATTCAACCAATCCAGAACTAATTACCAGAAAATTATCCCTATGAGAAATGTCCGCATCTTTAATTCAAATGGCCAAAGTTCACTTAAAAATTGCACCTTTTTGTTTACAGCCAATGCATGAGCATAAGGGTGCGAGTGAATTTTTTAATTTGGTAAATTGCCACCCCGAATGCTTCTTCCTTTTCCTCGTAGAATTTCAGAAAATTTTATGTCACTTATGACTTGTGAAAATGACTTAAGCTAATATAAAATTGTCCCATTATATACATAGATAACTAAATTATATTTAAATACACTTCAATTGGATATAGTACTCTTCATTGCCTTATTGTTTTCATCTGGAGCAATTTCAACCGATATGTTCTAACTAAAGAGGCAGAGAAAAGCAAGTTTTATAATAATAATAATTATAATAAACAGATAGATTGCTAGGGCTGGAAATAAGGTTGAAGTAGGTTACAGATCAAAAAGAAATTTCAGAGGAGAAACAACTTTCAATAGAAAAAGATGATACAGTTGTTAGCTTCCATTGATTCGTCAGCTATATCTCTCAAAAATATAATATTAATGACTACGTGGGTACGATTGCCAGCCAGACTAACTCAGGGAGACGGTGTGCAGTTCTTTGAGTACTAACGATTAATTTAAAAGCCAAAAAGGCATTTCTTTTATTGCGGCCCTTTCTGCCCGCTAGAAAGGTTACGTAGCTGCAAAAGTCCTTGAAGTTTGTCGGGATTACTGTGAAAAGCTGTTTGACAACGTAACACAACACACCCTAGAAAAGAGAGATCCACCCAATATAAAAGAACCTGATATTCTAAAAGAAGAGGTTGAACAAGCCATAAAACATTTTAAAATAAGAAAAGCTTTCGCTAACGATGATACAGAAGCGGAAACAATCAAAACCATAGAAAATATAGGAGCGAACGTCCTTCATGCTCTCTGTGGGAAAATTTGGGAAATAGGAATTTTGCCAAGTGACTGCTGTAATTCTGTGTACAACCCAATACACAAAAAAGGATCGACATTAAATTACGATAACTATCGATTAATAGCACTTATCCCGCATGGTAGTAAAATACTACTGCATATTATTAACAGGCTGAAAATATACTTATCGCGACAAATTCTCAAAACAACAAGCAGGGTTTGTAAAAGGTAAAGGTACCCGCGAACAAATTTAAAATCTTCAGCAGATAATAGAAAATGCCAGACAATATCGCCAATGTTTATATATTTGATTTATCGACTATCAGAAAGCCTTTGACAGCATTCAATGAGAGAAACTTTGGAGAGTATTCGCGAAAATGGGAGTTCCAGGTCACACCATTTACATTATTCAAAATTTATACGACAACGCCACGGGGATGGTAAAGATTAACCAAAAAGTGTCCGATAATTTTAGAATACGTAAAGGTGCTCGTCAGGGTTGTATATTGCCACTCCTTCTTTTTAACATTTATGGAGGGTGCATTACGATACGAGTACATGGTACAGAAGGTATTAGAATCAACGGTGAACTAATTAATAATCTATGTTATGCTAATGACACAGCTGTCATGGCAATATGAGAAGAACAACTTAATAGGAACAAAACAAAAATTCTTATCATAGACAGATTTGCTCAGAATAGACCCAATACGATCTAAATTGGAGATTATGAAATGGTAGTAGATCACTACATGTACCTTGGATCGTATATTAGTAATTAGGAAGACTCGTCAACTCAAAGCAATAAAATAAAATTCAATTCTATTATATGCTTTAGAAACCTGGACGATAAAAAGGCGCGACCATAGAATAATCAACGCATTCGAGATGTGGTGTTGGTGCCGCATATTGACAATTCTTCTTCTTCTTCCTCTTAATATAGGCTGAAAGCCTGTTGCTTCCACACAATGAGTGTGGTTATATAAGACATCTCAAGTAGCGGCCGGGGTAGGTGGCTAGCATAACCCCTTGAATTAAGGAAGAATGCCCTCACAGGGGTATGGCTCGAGCCCCACTACCTGTCGACTGCTGCGCAAGCACTTTACCAGCCGGCCACACGCCCTCATGTTGAAAATACCGTGGACCGAAAAAAGAACAAGGGCTTCTATCTTAGAGAATCTAAATATAGAACAGCGTTTTTCCTCTCCAATCTACAAAAGATTACTGCAATATTTTGGACGTATAGCGAGAAGAGAATGAATGGAGACAATTACAGCGATAAGTCTACTAAACGCTACCATGTGATTACGGCACTTCTGTTAAGAAGTTAACGACTGCAGAGAGAGACTTATACTTTCTTTCGATATAGGTCTACTTGCGCACGGCTTATTTGCGCCCACCGCCATTTTCAGCCCAGTTGCCCACAGAAAAATATCAACAGTAATTGAGGTCTCATTTGTCATTAGTCATTACGACATCCGAAGTTGGCCTAGTGGTGGTGTGGTCT